>JAODAL010028296.1:20000-53570 GCA_025379985.1 Phyllomedusa bahiana | reverse complement strand
AATAACCCAAATTACTTTACAGAAAATTTAATTTTAAAGATATTTTACAAAAAAAATTTATAGAAAAAATAGTTATTGATACACAGAAAAGATATGAGAAAGTGATAGAAGATAAAAGATAGATGATAGTTGGGATAATTTTGAGATAGGTAGTTATATATAAAAAAAAAAAAGGAAACAGAGAAGGCGCACATCGTGAATTAGGGTAGGACAGGATTTTTAAGAAAAAATTAAAAATTGCCCCCCTTCCTCATGTTGGCGTTAAAACCGGGCCCAAAACCCTCCCAAATTCAGCCTTTAAATCCCCCGGTTTTTGAAGTTTTCTAAACCCCCTCGGCACCCTCCGCAGCCCCGGGACTCCCCCCGTTTTGAAAAAATTCTCGGGTGAAGGATACAGCTAAATGGGAAAAACCGGGGCAGTACCCGCTCAGGGGAAAAGTGGGCCGGGGCCCTAAAGGGCTTGATCAGTTTTTAGGTTTTTTTTAAATTTAAAAATTTAAAATTAAGCCCCTAAAAGAATTTTTTAAACTAAAAACCCCAAACGCGTTTTCGTAGGAAACCCCGGACTTCATCGGGGAAAGTACAAATTAAAGGGTTTGGGGGAAATTTTTAAAATTTTTGCCCAGCAGTAAAGGAATTAAAAGTGGGTTTCCCTCTAAATCCCGTCCTTGGGGGCCCTTGCGGGCCTCCCGGTTTGCCAAGGGGGAACCCCGGGTTTGGAGATGAAAAACCCGTCAGCCCAAAATTTTTCCATCGAGGCATCTCACGGCAACCTTGGGTTCCCCAGTTTGTGTGGACATTCCCTAGTGTCAATCTTTGGTTTAAGAAAACGTGTGAAAAAAACCTTTTTTAAATTATTAAAAAAAATGAACAAATTATTAAAGTTCAAAAAATTTTTAAAATATAAAATGGGATCTAGTTTTGTTTTATTTCCGGAGTGATAAAGCCCCCTTATTATAAAAGGGGGCGGTATTACTTTAAAATTTAATTTAAATTTAGTTACATATTTCGGGAAACTTTTTTTAAATTTTTAGGTTTTTAAAACCCAATGCCAATAAAAAGCTTTCTTGAAGCCCAACCCTTTTAAATGTTTAAAAAAAAACTTTTTTTGGTTTAAAAAGGGGAAAAAGATCGATCGAAAACGATTTCCCCCTCAGGGATACTTTTCCTAAACCAAAGGTTTCCAAAACGGAATCCCCCTTTTCCCCAACAAAAAAAGCACAACGAAAAGGCGGGTTTTGAAAAGATAGACTTGGTGAAACCCTTTTTGGGTTTCAGATCCCGAAAAGCTTTAGGGCTTTTATTGGGCTTTTATTGTTTTAAACAGAGGAGGCGAATATCTTCCCTCCATAAGTTTAAATAAATCGCTTTTTATACCTTAAATCTGGAGTAAATCCTAGGTTCTTAATCCTACTGAGCGCCGCCTTTTTCCCTTGATTGGGATGATCTTCTACTGTTTCTTGCACTGATTGGTTTTTGTCTGTGCAAGCAAAGGACTGCAGGCTGCCGGGATCTATAGCTTCAAACGGAGCTCATACTAACATACCCATACGAGTGTTGTGCCTCTATTGGAATAGCACAACTAATCCAGGTGAGAACAATTACCTCATCCAGATTTTAAGCATCTTATTTACTGGACTTCACTATTGTGCGCCTTTGTATCTCCTCTTTTTTTCTTTTATTATTGTAGATAGATAGATAGATAGATAGATAGATATGAGATAGATAGATAGATAGATAGACAGATATGAGATAGATAGATATGAGATAGATAGATAGAAGATAAATAGATAGATAGATATGAGATAGATAGATATGAGATAGATAGATATGAGATAGATAGATATGAGATAGATATGAGATAGATAGATAGATAGATATGAGATAGATATGAGATAGATAGATAGATAGATATGAGATAGATAGATATGAGATAGATAGATAGATAGATAGATAGATATAAGATAGATAGGTAGATAGATATGAGATAGATAGATATGAGATAGATAGATATGAGATAGATAGATAGGTAGATATGAGATAGATAGATATGAGATAGATAAATAGATAGATATGAGATAGATAGATAGACAGATATGAGATAGATAGGAGATAGATAGATAGATATGAGATAGATAGATAGATAGATATGAGATAGATAGATAGATAGGTAGGTAGATATGAGAGAGATAGATATGAGATAGATAGATAGATAGATAGATAGATAGATAAGAGATAGATAGATATGAGATAGATAGATAGATTTGAGAGAGATAGATAGATATGAAATAGATAGATATGAGATAGATAGATAGATAGATAGTAGATATAGTGATAGATATGAGATAGATAGATAGATAGATAGATAGATAGATAGATAGATAGATGATAGATAATTACTCATTACATACCGATGTTAGTCTTTACGGAGGATAGAGCGGCTCACATAATAAGTTGAAAAGTCCGAAATTCTTTGGTACAGATTGCTATAGCACCTGGGATCTCATTGGTAACATTACATACAGTAACACTGATTGCACGGACTGAATATAGCACAGCCGCAGGGAAGCCGCAGGTTAAATACTTCACATGATGTAAAGAATCAGGAAATTCTCCTTGTTCTAGACTCACTGTTTAGAGTATAAACTGCACAATAGAAACTGCCAAGACTGGGGTCAGTATGATATGCAGCGCGATGAACACAACAGGTACGTATCATATGTGGACTATGTAGTAATGGATAGATACAAGATATATATGAGGCAGATAGATATAAGCTAGATAGAAAGATCCATCCATATATACTCAGATACTTTACAGATAATAGATGTTAAAGATATTTTACAAATGATTTATAGATAAATAGATATTAGATACACAGATAGATAGGAGATAGATAGATAGCAAGCACAAACGTATGGTCCAGCAGTCCAAAGGCCAGTAAAAAATCCAATATTTATTGAGTAATATTAAAATAAAACGGCAAACATGCACAGGGGAGATGAATGAAGCTTACGCGTTTCAGGGCGACTGCTCCTTAATCATAGCATGTTTTACACAGGAAACAGGAAGTGTTTAAATATACATGGTGATGAACAGCTGATGTATCTCACCTGTGGCAGAGAAGAGGCAGCTTGTAGGAAGATGACAGCAATGCCTGGGCGCCGGTCACATCTCCTGCACTGAACATATCCGTACCATGTGTAAGAACGCCGGCGCCTGCGCAATATCGGCATCCCAGACAGCGACGCGCGTGCGCAGAAGGAGTCGGGGCCGAAGCGAACGGAGCTGGAATCTTACCCACAACCACAGTCAGGGCAGGCATCGGCGCCTGCGCACCGACGGCGCTGCAGAACCGGCCGCGCCTGCACCGACAGAATTGGGACCGAAGCAGACATGGCTAAGACAAGGACAGCATAGACAGTCGGCGCAATACATAGTGACATGTACAACAGACTGCCTCATAGCTCTGACTGCAGGGGACAAGAACCTCAGATAAAAACAACTAAATAAAATGAAATACAAATCTCAAATACACAAAAGTGAGCCCACACAAATATAAGTCCTATGAGACAGAAAATAAAAACATGAAACAAAAGAGAGCAAGTATGACAAATGTGCATGACATAACATTGAGAAAAAGAAAAAAAAATAATAAAAGAAAGGAAAGGAAGAAGAAGAAAAAGAAAAAAAAAGGGAAAAGAGAAAAAAAAAAAAAAAACCCCAAAACCCTATAATGAAATACTAAAACAGCCAGGCCTATAACAAAACTTCAGATATATACATTAATAATGATAAAGGATTTCATTTCGTATGTTGAGACCATGAGGCCATATGGTGTTTAAAGTGACGATCCAAAAGGCTTCTCTATCACGTAATCGGTAAATAAGATTACCTCCTCGTTTGCCTAACTGGACCTTTTCTATAGCAAATGCCCTGAAAAATTTATTGTTGGATTGGTGAGAGTTGATGAAATGTCGTGCAGCGTTAGAAATATTGCGGAGATAGATAGATGTCAGATAAATATAAGATACACAGATAGATATGAGATAGATAGAGATCAGATAGATAAATAGAAGATGCATAAGTAGGTATGAGATAGATATGGTATGACAAGATAAATATGTTATAGAAATAATATGCTATAGATATATAGAGCGATAGATAGATAGATAGATAGATCATCATTAGAAGAGGCTTCCTTCTGGGATGACTGTCATGCAGACCAATGCAATGCAGTGTGCAGCGTATTGTCTGAGCACTGACAGGCTAAACCTCCCACCCCTTTAACATCTGCAACAATGCGGGCAGCACTCACACATGTATTTTGAAAAGACAATCCTTGGATATGACACTGAGCACGTGCACTCAACTTCTTTGGTCGACCATGGCGAGTCCTGTTCTGAGTGGAACCTGTCTTCTTAAACCACTGTATGGTCTTTGCCAACGTGCTGCAGCTCAGTATCAGGCTGTTGGTAATCTTCTTATAGCCTATGCCATCTTCATGTAGCAACAATTTCATTTTTTCAGATCCTCAGACAGGTCTTTGCCATGAGGTGCCATGCTGAATGTCTAGTGACCAGTATGAGAGAGTGAGAGAGCGATCACACCAAATTTAACACACCTGCTCCTCATTCACACCTGAGATCTTGTAATAAGTCACATGACACCGTGGAGGGAAAATGGCAAACTAGGCACAATTTGTCCCTTTTCACTTAGGGATGTATTCACTTTTGTTGCCAGCGGTTTAGACATTGATGGCTGTGTGTTGAGTTATTTTCAGGGCACACCAAATTTACACTGTTATACAAGCTGTACACTGACTACTTTACATTGTTTCAAAGTGTAATATCTTCAGTGTCATCCCATGAAAAAATGTATACAATATATACAAAAATGTGAGGGGTGTACTCACTTTTGTGAGATATTGTAGATAGATTTAAAATAGATGATTGATATGCAGACAGTTAATTCTTACTTTTTTATTTCTTTCAGCTTCTATTCCACAATGACACCCTTGTCATCAGCTCTTTACTTATTCATGGTTCATCTTTTAGCTGAAGTCTCTTTGGAGGCAAAGGCTCAAGATCTTGAAAATGTTTCATATCCACCTGTAAGTGAACAACACAACTTTTCTCAGTGGTTGAAAATTCCACCCGTCCGCCGTTCTTGTGACACTGTGGCACTATGGGGGACATGTATGAAAACTGTCTAGGTCTAAGACTGTCTTTGTTGCCCATAGCAACCAATCAGAGCTCATAACAACCAATTAAGGTTCCCCTATAAAAAAATTTTGTCAGAGTACAGTAGTATCCTATAATCCAACCTCACATCGATAATGAAATTTGGAGGAACTTTGATCCTTCTACATATAATGTATGATTTCTCCTGATCACTTGACTCTTAGTGAATGGATGGTTTGAGCAATACTTCTAATAAAGTTGCAGGAGGGTACAATTCACACTTACAAATCATATTAACCTTAACTACTAGAGAGATATTTTAAGGACATTTCCGGATGAGCTGGTCCCCTATTTGTGGAACATTTATTGATATAAAATGAAGAAACAGAAAAAAAAAGATGTGGAGAATTACACTAAGAATTCTATTAGTATATTAATCATGTTTTTAAAACTCAGAATGTAAAGCCCCTAAACAAGAGTCAAGGCTAATTCAAAGTTGTGGTGACCTAGGTGATTGCCCATGACCCCATTTCCTAGGGAATCCCTGAGTGGAGTGTAAAAATCTAGCTGTGAGAGGCTTATTCACAGAGCAGCACTATTTAACACTGGTATACTTTTTTAATTAATAATTATTGTTTTAAAATTCATTAAAATTATTTTTACAATTCTTAACAATTTTAAAATTCATTATTTTTAAAACTATTTATTTTTATTATTATTTTTATATTATTTTTGAAATTCATGAATCATATTTTTAAAATTCAGAATGTAACACCCCTAAACAAGAGACAGGGCTAGTTCAAAGTTGTGGGGACCTGGGTGACTGCCCATGACCCCCATATCTTTGGGGAATTCCTGAGTGGAGTGTAAAAATCTAACTGTGAGAGGCTTATTCACAGAGCAGCACTACTTAACTCTGGTATAATTTGTAAATTAATAATCACTATTTTTAAAATTCATTAAAATTATTTTAAAAATTCTTAAAATTCATTATTTTTAAAATGATGTATTATTATTATTATTATTAGTAGTAGTAGTTGTGGGGACCTGGGTGATTGCCCATGACCCCCCATATCTTGGGGAATCTCTGAGTGGAGTGTAGAAATCTAGATGTGAGAGACTTATTCACAGAGCAGCACTATTTAACACTGGTCTAATTAGTTAATTCCATCCCAGTGTTATGTGGGACCTGTATGGCGGGATTGTATTGGATTTTTAGCCCCAATTTTTCAGCTTTTTCCATTTCTGTTTTTTCCTCCAAAGCTTCCAAGATCCCAAACTATTTTATTTTTCTGTCAACAAAGCCATATTAGGGCTTATTTTTTTATGGATAAGTTGTACCATGGGATGGTATAATTTAATGCATCATATAATGTATAGAGGCTCCGAAAAAAAAATCTGCATCTTTATCTTCTGGGTCAGTTTGTTTCCAGTGATATTAAATTTGTATCTTTTGCTATGTTTTATTACCTAAAAAAAAAATCTTAGCGTTGCAATTTTCTGAGACCAATCCCGTTTTTATTTTTCGTCCAGTCCTGTTAGGCTATGTTCACACGGCTATGATTGGGGCGCATTTCGGTCCGTATTTCGCGGCGTACTGCACTCAAATACGGGCGATTACGCCTCCTCTCCCCGCTTGGACAATATCCCGCGGGGGGAGATACGTGACATGTAAATTACTAGCGGCGAATACGCGGCGCTAGTAATGAATGTCTATGGGGCTGGCGGGCTTCCGGCCTCCCCGCCCCGAACTCCCAGCGTAATTGCGGGGCGTACTGTACGACCTGCAATTACGCCGTGTGAACATAGCCTAACAGTCCATTTTTTGCAAAGCGAGGTCTAGTTTTTATTAGTACAAACTTTGATTTTATGCGCCCTTTTATTTCTCCTCTGTTTAATTTTTTTCTGGGCAGCAGGAAGACCAAAAAAATTCCACAATCCTGTCTTTGTGTATTTTTTTTCTTTTATTCTTACAACGCTCACTGTGCAGGATAAATAATATGATATTGCATTAGAACTTTTACAGATGTACATTTTTTTTTGTCTTATTTTTATCTGATACATGGGGTAAAAAAATGAAATGTTTTATTTTTTTATGTTTTTGTAAACTTTTTTTTTAAAGTCATTTTTAGTCCACCATGGGAGATTAAAAGTGATCTCAAAACAGTGATCTTAAAACACCTGCAGGAATAATTTGCATCTAGTTTCAACTCATAATTGACATTCTGTGCTGCAGGGCAGCGCTCTTTGTTGTCCTACCTGATAAAAGTCATTGGTTAAAATCAGAAAATCAGACTATTGTTGTGCTTGAGGTTAGAAATTCATTTTATTTTGATGTTGTTAACTTATTTTTGAGCCTTTCAATCATTTCTTGGTATTTGCTGTACCAGATTTGTATTAATGTAAAAAATGACAGAAACAATAGAAGTGTTCTAAAGCTTTGAACCAGTTATGTATATGTCAGCATTATTTTGGCTCAATATGGCAATTTACAGCTCTGGAAAAAATTAAGAGACCACTGCAAAATTTTCAGTTTCTCTGATTTTTCTCTTCAATGGTATGTATTTTTGAGAAAAATGTACATTGTTATTTTATTATATAAACTACTTAGAACATGTCTCCGAAATTCAAAGCAAAAATTTTTTTATTTATTTGAAGTAAATGAGAAATCTTCAAAATAATAAAAAAGAAGCAGCGCTGTCAGATCTCAAATAATGCAAAGAAAACAAGTTCATATTTATTTAAAAACAATAAGATTAATGTTTTAAGTCAGGAAGAGTTAAGAAATCAATATTTGGTGGAATAACCATGATCTTTTCATATTGCCATATAGCTTGTCCTATTGCAAGAGGATTGTGAAGACCACAGCAGTGTTTTTTATACTTTCCTTCATTAAATAAGATTTGGTTGAGGTAATCACCTAATCAGAAGCACATTAGTAGAATGAGCTGTACTTTGGTTGGAATTCATCTGACACTGGAATGGCTATCAGACTTGTAGAGATGCTGATTTTTAGAAAACTGTGCAGTGGTCTCTTAATTTTTTCCAGAGTAGTATATGAACAATGTATGGGAGTATTATTTAGGCATTGCATAGTAGAATTGTGTGGAAAATATGTAACATTGATTTGTGAGCACTTAACAGTGGTATTTTTTGAATACTGTAAATATATCATAGGTCAGACCTGAACTTGGCAGGAGTTTGGGGCCAAAGCCACCCGGGAATGTCCCCAGACCACCCATATCTTACATTTGCGCTGCAGCACCATTTTCTGCCCCCAATCACTTTTTCGTTCTTCCACCTGTGGACCTGAGTGATTTTGTGGGCTGAAGTATACTTTTTATTAGTACCATTTTGGGATAGATGCGACTGTTTGATCACTTAATATTCCAATTTTTAGGGGAGATAAAATGACCAAAAAATGTTGGCGCTTGGAATTTTTTTTCTTCTATGTTATATTTTAATAGATCAAACTTTTAAGGATACCAATTATGTGTAAAAAATTTTTTATTTCTAAGATGGCAAAAGGGGTGATTTGAACTTTTAATATTTTTATTTATTTTTAGATTTTTAAACATTTTTCTTTCATTTTGAGTCCCCCTATGGCCCACTATAGGCTTGTGATCATCAGTACACCCTTCTGCACCGTATAAACAATGCAGAAGGGTGTTCAAAGATGGCAGTTCTATCACTTCCTGCCTGGGATAGGAAGTGATAGAAACACAAACATAGCAGCAAAAGAAGCCTTCAGAAGGTTTCCAGCCGCCATGTTAATGTATTGGAACCCCGTGACCTCCTCGTGGGGGTGCTGACCAGAGTGAGGAATGATGCACAGCACTGTTTCTCATTCATTTAGATGCCGTGGTGACTAAAGGGTTAAACAGCAGGGAACGGAGCTGACTCAGTTCCCTAATGTTAGTGGCGGGTGTCCGTTGCAATTAGCAATCGACACCAGCCTACTATGTAGCGGGATTACCTAGTAAGCCACTGCATAGGACCTTACCGGCACCATGACTTATCCCAAAAACTCAAGGATTATGTTTATTTTTTTTTAGCACTATCTTAATATTTCAACCTGACCTATGGGCTAAATAAATTTTTCTTGTAGCTTTTCTTAAAGGCGATTTTCAGTTTTATGTAAATTATGTAAATTTTACCTGTTTCGATTAAAAGTTCTACAACTTTATGTTTTTGCACTTTACTTATCTCTAGATCTTAGGGCCTCCTGTATAAAAACTGTCTAGGTGTAGGACTGTCTTTGTTGACTATAGCAACCAATCAGAGCCCATAGCAACAAATCAGAGCCCATAGCAATCAATCAAGCTCATAGCAACCAATCAGAGCCCGTAGCAACCAATCAGAGCTCACAGCAATCAATCAGAGCTCACAGCAACCAATCAGAGCCCAAAGCAACCAATCAGAGCCCATAGAAACCAGAGCTTATAGCAACCAGAGCTCATAGCAACCAATCAGAGCCCACAGCAACCAGAGCTCATAGCAACCACAGCTCATAACAACCAATCAGAGTCCATAGCAACCAATCAGAGCTCACAGCAAACAATCAGCCCATAGCCACCAATCAGAGCTCATAGCAACCAATTAGAACTCAGCTTTCATTTCATATAACGCTCTGGAAAAATTAAAGCTGAGTTCTGATTGGTTGTTATGGGCTCTGATTGGTTACTATCGGCTCTGATTGGTTGCTATGAGGTCTGATTGGCTGCTGTGGGCTCTGATTGGCTGCTATGGGCAATAAAGAGTCTTACACCTAGACAGTTTTCATACATGTTCCCCTTAGGGTATGTTCACACGGCGTTTGTTAAATACATACGTTTTACACACTGAAAAACATACCCCAAAACGTATTTAAAAAAGTTTAAGTGTGATTACGTTGATTTCAATGTAAAATACATATCGTCATTCAGACGATAATTGTTTTACATACGTTTTTACATTGCGTTAAAAGGATGCGTTCAAAGAAGTGACGTCCATTCATGATTAGTTTTACGCATTGAAAAACCCATAGAAACTATAGGGATACGTTTTTGCAGTCCAGAAAACGCATTCAAATACATATCACACTTTGTGGTACATTTTTGGATGCGTTTGGCGCAATACTTTTTACGTATTGCAAAGACGTATCCAAGACGCCGTCTGCACATACCCTTAGTTTGCATTCAGTGAATGAGAACACTATTGTTACATTCAGAGGCTGCTATCAGTAACATCGGGATACACTAGATAGTGATTACGTGAATAGCGAAATAAATCAATTACTATGTGCTTAGATTTTCAGGATTGATGATGACCACCGAATACTGGTGCGAGAAAAACATGCAGGTAAATACATTTTTTAGTTATGACAATTAATGCTGAACATTTTTTAAGGTTCAATGTACAACTCCTGTTCTATACCTAAAAAGGTTATAAACATACACAATCGAGTCACCTTATTAAACCTTCTTTCCTCCAGACGTAGAGGACGCCCCTTGTTCTAGATACAGTCCTAGGTATAAATAAATCGTGGGAGAGATCTCTATATTGACCTTTGATGTATTTAAACATATTTATTATGTCCCCCCGAAGCCGTCTTTTCCCTAAACTAAATAACCCTAATCTTGCTAATCTTTCTGGGTATTGTAGTCCACCCAGTCCTTTTATTATTTTTGTTGTCACCTTTGAATCTGTTCTAGCTTTACTATGTCTTTCCTGAGAACTGGTGCCCAAAACTGTACACAATATTCCATGTGTGGTCTAACCAGTGACTTGTATAATGGGAGAATAATGTTTCCATTATGTGCATCTATGCCCCTTTTAATACACCCCATAATCCTATTTGCCTTGGCAGCTGCTGCCTGACACTGGCTGCTCCAGTTAAGTTTACTGTCCCCCAGGATTCCCAAGTCCTTCTCCATGTCACTTTTACCCAGCGTTTTTCAGTTTAACATGTAATCATGGAATGGATTTTTTTCTCCCCATGGGCATAACCTTGCATTTATCAGTGTTAAACCTCATCTGCCATTTCCCTGCCCAGGCCTCCAATTTATCCAGATCCCTTAGTAATTAAACATTATCTCTTATTGTCTTGATTACTTTACAGAGTTTAGTATCATCTGCAAAGATTGATATTCTACTGTGCAATCCCTGTGTAAGATCATTAATGAATATATTAAAGACGATAGGGCCCAAAACTGACCCCTGTGGGATCTAGTCTGAGTATGTACCATTAATCACCACCCTTTGTTTTCTATCACTGAGCCAGTTAATTACCCACTTGCAAACATTTTCCTCCAGTCCAATCATGTCATGTGTCTGCTCACAATACACTTTTTACTTTTTCCACACCAGCAGGTTGAAAGTTCACAAACTGTGCAGTTTCAGAAATGTCAACACCCCAATAATCACCCATTTTTGACAAACCTAATAAATCACCACTTTTACCCATTACAGCACCAATGGATGTGTGTGCCGACAGCCTATATCACACCTTGTACCCACCAAGCCACTTCACAACACAGAACTTCCTTCAGGAGCTACATGTTTCCAGCACCAAGAGTAGGAAGTGGTCATATCAATGTCACTCAACTGTGTTGTGAATGTGAATACATAGGAATGAATTATATAGAAGGACAGTTATTTCCAAGCTTCCACTAGGTCCTCTAGTAGACCACAGTGAATCCTGTTCCCAGCACCAAACCCCATGTCAGGTCTTTGTGCGTCCAAATCAATATCCAGATGAACCCCAGTCAGTTAAAGGAGTTTTCTCACTACGAAGATTAGCTTTCAGCATGAAGGGACAGTTAAATGAAGACTTTTTCTGAATACATTGGTCAATAGATTTAACTTTAGTCATGAGATAAAAGACATTGCTCTGATTACACAAAGCTATATATGGTTTTCTGACCATAACTCTGTAATCTGATTAGAGTAAAGAGGTTAGAACAGGGAGTGACATCAGCCCGTGGATGGATGAGCTCCAGAGAAAACTAATTATCTCTAACAAAATTACAGATAAGCCATTGTTTTCAGTCTTCACAGCACATGTACCTTGGATTACTGAAGAGACAACATCTTCTGCACTTGTTAGTGTATCGGCTCAGTTACTTACAGAGGGGCTACATATGCTAGTCATTGCTATAGAACCACCCATAGCCTGAGGAGACAGAGTGAGTGTAACATTGCCTGGTGAGAAAACCCCTTTAAGGGCACTGATGTGTTTAACATTTGATATGGCCACACTGTTATGTGGACAAAGCATTAAGGGCCACATGTATGAAACTGTTTAGGTCTAAAACTCACTCTTTTGTCCATAGTAACCTATGGGCAAAAAAGTGAGTTTTACACCTAAACAGGTTCATACATGTGGCCCTAAAAGTCACAAGGTTTATTTTACTAAGCAACTGTTCAACATCCCAGACCTCACTGTAGACCTCACTACTAAGAGATGTCACCTCAGTTCTATACTTCATACACTTCATTCTAAAGAAAAGAGTCAAACCTTGATTGCCAGCCACTTTATAGCAAGTCTATAACCCAGCTTCTCTATGTTCGTACAGCAGCTGACCTTCCCACCAACTACGAGGCTGGCATCGAGATAACTTTTCCAGACAGCGGCATGGCAATGGACATTACAAGTTTTCTGGCGAAGAATCTGTCCAACTTATTACTGGAAAACTCGACTACAATATCCAGAGTTGAGATTGCACCAGGTGAGCCCCATAGTTGGCTGGGTGCATTGGAATCTAAGGGTATCACCATTAAGAAAAAAGATACCTCCAGGTACTCTGCTGCTGCCACTCCGGGGTGCCCCAAGATCCACTCCTTTTCACGCCTGGGCGCAGTGTCTATGTACCATTCCTCCCTCCAACCAGCACCCCCCATGGCGAGATTACAGGGTGCTGATTGGTTACCATGGAACCTGAAGGCCGTATTAAGGCTTCCATAGTCACTACATTAAAGAGAACCCGTCAGCTACTTTATACTGCCCGAACGACGGGTAGCATGAAATATCTGCAGGTGACCCGATCCTAACCCTGTGTTACATCCTGCCCCAGGCAGATAGTAATAGAACCACCATATTTGAACACCCTTCTGCAATGTTAATAGAATGCAGAAGGATGTACAAGCAATCAAGCCCAGTAGTGGTCAAGTATCTTAGGGCCACATTTATGAAAACTGTTTAGGTCTAAAATTCACTTTGTTGCCCATAGCAACCAATCAGAGCGCCCCTGTCATTTTTCCAGAGCACTATATGAAATGAGTGGGACACCCTGATTGGTTGCTATGGGAAACAAAGTGAATTTTAGACCTAGACAGTTTTCATACATTTTGGCCCTAAATGTGAAAGTAAAAAAAAAAAGGTTTTAAAAGTTTAAAAAAGTAATAAAATATATCAAAAGTACAAATCATCCTCATTTTACAAATAAAAAAAGTAAAAGATTTAAAAAGTTACATACAATTAGTATCACTGTATCCCTAAAAGTCCGATCTTTTCAAATACAACATCATTTATCCCATACGCTGAACACCGTAAAAGAAAAAAATTCCAAACACAATCACTATGGGTTTTTTGGGTCATTTCAGTTTTGGTCCCCTAAAAAATTGGAATAAAAAAGTGATCAAAAAGTCACATGCATCCCAAAATGGTACCAATAAAATGTATACTTCAGCCTGCAAAAAAACACCATCACTCAGGTCCATAAATGGAAAAACAAAAAGTTATTGGTTGCAGAAACTGGTGTACTTTTTTTTAAAAGTACTAAAACATAGCAAAAAAATTGAGACCCGTTTTTTTTTAATACAAGATGTACGTTGTAATGGTGCCATTGACCGTACCACAAATACCATTTTGAAACCGAAAAAAAAATTCTATATGGGCTGAAACAAGAAAAAAAATGTTACTGTGCCATTTGGCGGGGGTCTAGTTTTTGTGGCTTTCACTCTTTGCCTGGGTTCATACGGTGTATAGTGGCACATACACTGCTATACGCCTGTTGTTAGAAAAAGTACACCTCTGGGCCAGCACAAGTACATTCCACAAGCACTACGCTACGCATGCACTAGGCTACGGCCCGGCCTCTTTTTCAGTACGCGCCGCAATACGTCGGGTGTTTTGGAACCACACGCTGATCAGCGCATAATTCCAAAGCACGAGGGGCCGGCCCCATTGACCTGCATTGTTCGCGTAATCGCCGCGAACAACTGACATGTAAATTCTCCCCCCGCGTTTACAATACGATCGTATTGTACACGCGGGGGGACAACGCGTAACCCATTGCTCTCTATGAGAACTATGGATTACCGTAATTGTGTCGCGCATTTCGCCACGCATAACGCACAATACACAGCGAAATGTGCGCCAAAATAAGCCGTGTGGGAAAACATAACCGCTAATTGTCCGAAAAAAAAAAAAAAAGTGGGGACTTCTCCTTATTTTTATAGACGCGTACTGTGCACCAGGGAATACACTGGCTTATAATAGCACTTATTGAGTGCTATGATTTTACCGTATTTGCGGGGCATACTTTGGGCGCATTGCAGCGCAATTACATGCCAAAATACACCTCCATATACGTTGTGTGAACATACCCTTTGGTACAAATGATGTGTTATCTGTATTCTGCAAGTCAATGCGATTTTGGCAATGCCAGATATGTAGAGTTTGCTTTATATTTTAGTCCTTTTAAAAAATAAAAAACATTCTCCATTTTAAACATTTGTTACCAGCGCCATTTTCTACGCAAATAATTTTTTTTTTACACCTATGGACCCAAATGAGGGCTCGTTTTTTGGTGGGCTGAAGTGCAGTTTTTATTGCTACCATTTCAGGACAAATGCAACTATTTGATCACTTTTATTTCAATACTTTGGGGTCATGAAATAACAGGAAAAAAAAACAGTCTTGGCATTGGGAATTTTTTTTCCACGTTTTTTCTGACTTTTACAGATGTGGTGATACCAATTACGTGTAACTTTTTTTTCTTTTTATTTGTAAAATGTTAAAAGGGAGGTGATTTGAACTTTTAATATTTTTACCTTTCAAAATATTTTTACACTTGTACTTGTCTTCCCTCTAGGTTACTTGACCACTAGGGGGATGATCACTTCTACACTGTTCTGCATTATATAAATAATGAAGACAGGTGTACAATCATGGCGCTCCTTCTACATCCTGCCTATTGTAATATGTAATAGGAGCAGTAACGTGGCAGCCATTAGGCTTCCCGTCTTGCCTATTGGCCACGCTTGTCCCCGCCGCAGGGTCTTATTGTGGAGGGGAAGAGGGCTTTGGAAAGGAATTTTGGTAAGAGGATACTGTAGTGAAAATTCCTGTTGCATGTATGGGTAGGCTGCTAAAATCCCATTAGTCGGGGGGCCCATGGCAATGTGGGTAAATATACTATAGGACGACACAGTGATAAGCACTGTTGCCTTGCAGCATCGGGGCCTTGGGTTCAAATCCCACTAAGGGCAATATCTCTAAGGAGTTTGTATGTTCTCCCCATATTTTTGTGTTTCCCCCACATTCCAAAAACATACTGATAGAATAATATGAAATTTAGGCAGTGAGCCCCATTGGGGACAGGGACCAATGTGATTGATGACAACAGCTCTGTGGAACAGCGCTATATAAATGAATAAAATATAAAATAAAATATTCTTGTCAAGCTCAGGGTGAGGTAGATCGGGGGCCAACTTGAGGATCCACTGTAGCATTACACAACCTAATTGACTGTAATCTACCATGTAAATTTCACTTTCTTTCTTTTCCAGCCTGCAAATTGAATGGATCTGTAGCTACTTGCAGCTGCAGCAAGGAGTACGACTGTGTTGGGACACTGGGCCCATGTACCGACACGGCGTGCACGTGTATCACCACGCTTCCACTACAGAAGTACTGCACACGTAAGGCCATCATTAAATTAACAATTTCAT
The DNA here is from genome assembly GCA_025379985.1 of Phyllomedusa bahiana. Classification (NCBI taxonomy): domain Eukaryota; kingdom Metazoa; phylum Chordata; class Amphibia; order Anura; family Hylidae; genus Phyllomedusa; species Phyllomedusa bahiana. The sequence continues at coordinate 37,452 of JAODAL010028296.1, read as the reverse complement.
ACTTATTTTCCCTGCTCCATGTGTTTCCATGTATAGGTGTCTATGTCTCATGTGATAAGGAGTCATTGGAAATAGCTTCCAGTCTTCAGCCGATGGTTATACGTATAATTCATCTTTTAAATCAGGCAAAGTCCTAGAGCTACTGGTTGCCAGTTTCCTTATATCAAGATGAGCAATGGCATGTCATCCAGTGTCATATCTTGTCCAAGGACCTTAAAGAGGGTTATCCAGGATTAGAGAAACATGGCTGCTTTCTTTCAAAAACAGCACCACCTCTGGTCACAGGATGGTTTTCTGTCCATTGTCATTTACACCCACTTATCACTTCGTATGTACGCTGGAGGCTGCAATAAACCAGAACATCCCTGGTGACCAGAGTGGTGCTAGATTTTGAAAGAAAGCAGCCATGTTTCTTTGATTCTGAAAAACCCCTTTAACCCATCATGAAGTATAAGTGCATAATGGCAGTGTTAAGGGAGTATTGAGTGGGCTCAGCAGCTGAGCCCGCTCAATACACGGCTGGTGCCGGCTGTTAGATACAGCTGACACCCGCCACTAATAGCACAGATCAGAACTCTGCTGTTTAACCACTTAGATGCCGCGTTGATCGCGGCACGGCCATGCAAAGGTCAGTTGCGCGACCATTGCCTCATTTGCTCCACCCCGATCGGAGAACCCCTGAGCCGGCCTGGGCTGAGATTGCGGAATCCTGAATGGTTTACATGGCACCGCCATCTTTGTACACCCTATTGCATTGTTTATACAATGAAATAGGATGTATGATGATTGCACACACAATAATGGAACATTACTTACTTAAAAAACACCACCATTGTGGGCCTTGTTCACAGCTCAATAGCTGGACTAAACTGACTAAAATTGATGATTGCACCCCATAATGGTGAAGCACCTTAGGGGGACTCAATGTTAAAGCAAAAAAAAAAAATATTTTAAAGTATAAAAAATAGAACGTATTGAAAGTTCAAATCCCTCCCCCCTTTTGCCATCTTGCAAATAAAAAAAATTATAAAATGTCCGTAAAAGTCTGATCTATTAAAAAAAGAAGAAAAAAATTCCAAAAGCCGTAATGCTTTTTTTTGTGATTTCACATCCCCTAAAAATTTAAATAAAAGTGATCAAAAAAGTCACATGTATCCCAATAAAAAGTACACTTCAGCCCACAAAAAATGCCCCCTCAATCAGGTCCATAGGTGGTAGTACAAAAAAAGTTACTGTATTGATTGCAGAAATTTCCGACAATATTTGGTATTGTCGCAATTGTATGAACCTGTATAATGCAGATAACACAGCATTTATACCGCAAACATGGAGCAAGAATGTTTTTTTCACATTTTGCCTCACTTAAATTTACCAAGCAGCATAAATCACCATGATAAATCTGGCACAATTTTAGACTGTTTTTCGTTTGCGTGGTCTAACTTTTAGACAGCGAGACTAAATGAGCGCCAATGTTCGCTACAAGGCAGGTACAACTAAACCAGCTCTAAAGTGAGAGGATCCCAACAAACAGCTTCTTGTATCTCAGCTACCAGGTCCCCTCAGGGAGGTATATTCTCAGCAGTGACATCTGAATTGTTCAGTCCACATAAGGATCAATGCTGACTGCTCTATGATGGATTATGACATTTTTAACATAGTTCCTGTAACATGAAATCATATGTTATGGCTGTTATTCTGGCTCGCCCTTGAAAAGTATGATATGTGGTGGTAACTTTACAAGAACTACTTTGGTTGCGTATGTTTTAACCCTGCATGATAAAAGACCAATGGCCTGTAGCAAAAGACCACCTAATACAAGAGGATATCAGACAGAAGAACTAAATGTAGGAGAGAACCCTTCTGATATTAGAAAATTACCAAAGGTTGAACTTTTAGCCTTGGAGTCATGAGATATTGCGCAGCGAACTCCTAAAACTCCCTCCCGTGGTGGTTTGTTTACATCACATTGGTCTTCTCCTGCCCACTTTTCAAGAGCCATAGCTTTGTAATTTCCCTGTATAGGTCAGACCTGCAGAACTTTGCAGGAGGTAAGGGGATTAACAACTACACTAGCCCACGGAACAAACCCACGGAAAGAGCAGGAAACAAGACAAACCTTTAAACCAAACAAACACTCTGGTCAGACCGAGTGGCACCACCCCAGGGCCACCGTGGAATGCCCATTTTGTCCCATTAGCAGGACCTCAAATATACTTTAGTGGGGCGCGAATAATGACCTACGTAGCCATTTGATATGTGTAAGTCACGAATCTACGAACCTATTAGAGGGGGGCAACTTTTTTGCAGTGACAAGTAATATACTTGGTTTAATTATAATAGACCATAAATCCAACGTTTTATTTATTTACCAAAACCAACATAGAGTGAACAGGAAATTAAAAGGTGACAGAGGAGCGTCAAGACTATAATAATAAACAAGGACCATGAGCAAAATGTTACACATACCCAACCCCACATTCCCCGCATGTATACTTAGGGACCCCATAAGTACTAGTTATGAAACATAATTACCGAACTCAAACAAAATTGCACATTACCATCCACTCAGGTGTGGCAAATCAAGGCATAAATCACAACCGGGCTCCGAACAACACACAGTCCAGAACTAAACCCAAAAATGACCGCGCTGGCCGCGAGTAACCATCTTTCCTCAATAAGTTAAAAAAGAAAAGGAATTCGGAGGAAAGGACTTCCGATAAACCCACAAAACAAACCAACTTATTCAGCACTACACAGAGGTAAACACTTTCACGGTCGCCAGCTCTCCAGCAGATCCAGGGTTCAAACGTTTTGATCAAGGCTATAGATTCTTAGAGCATACAAAGACCAGAAATATTAAAGTTTTAAGCTTTAATATAAACAGAGGAAGCAAGTTCTTATAATAAAGTACATAAGAGGTAAGTTACAGATACTGTAGCACAGGCATACATGCAATTCTAGTCATAAAATAAAAGGAGACAATCTCAGATACCTAATAATTACAATGTATAGAGAGTCTTCTTAGTTCCTGGGAGCAAGGACTGAAAAAATGGAAAACTCCGGGCTCAGCTGACAGCGTGAACACGCCACACTTGAATGCATTTTTCCGGTCATGGGAAACGCTATATTTTATCACCTACCTGCAATAGCAGTTTTCAGTTTCAGAACTGCCCATCAGAACAATTCAATGCCAAATTAGAATCGTTCCATCAATTGACCCATTAAACTTATGATTGGGGGTTGTTCAAAGAGTAAATGGACAGATCCATACTAAATCCTCCCGTTGAATGAAGAAAACTCCCCCAGGCCTCTATGATCATGTTAGAGTAGGAAAACCCAGTTACCATCTACCCCCCCCCCCCCTCCACCATTAGGCCGCGCCAATGAAACTATTTTCATTGTGATTTTATGATCAGAACATACTTAATGAGCTTGAATATGGCTAGTTTTATGAACCAGAGGTCATTAGCATGTTAGAAAGCCGTGTGGAAAATACACATAATAGTGACCAGGTGAGGAACGGAATGGTCTAATAAACAAAAACACCAGCTGTCATGTTGAAAAATAGTAAATTAGTATCACTCTTATAAATCCTATTACATTTATAAAAATCATATCTTATTACAGTATCCACTCACTGCGCCTAAAGAATCAAGCGCTTTCGAGCAGAGGGCTCATTTTCCGCCCTTGGCAGGGTACCTGCGATTTTTTTGGCGCATCCTACCGGACTCATCATTGAAACCCTTTGTGTAGCAATCATTAACAAAAATCCTCAACATAACTGGAATTTACTACTAGTCCCAGGACGACCATATTGTATGGTGAATCAATAACACTATGAAAACTCTGCCATAATATCCGCAGGTATCCCAAAAATGACCACCAACATAATACAAAATGGAAGATTTAAAAGGGAATGTTCATCAAAAATATGACTTATTGATAACTTCAAACGGATTTTAATTTAAACGCACATTTTTTAAAGAATTTATTGGTATTTTTTTTTCATTTTTCCATTTCCAACTTTCACAATATTTTATTTATAAAATTCTTAAAATCCTGATTTTTCAATTCGACCCACTTTGGTGGACCTACGATGCCAGTAATAAGTCTGACAGCTGTCCTGTTCAAGTAGGAGTGAGAACATTTTCAGGGTAGTCTGCTTATGTATCAATAGAGAAGCAGGGTTACGGCTGAAAGGATACACCAATGTGTAATAGAATAGTACACACAGGTTCTACCAAGTCACCATAGGAGAAGTCATCATTTTTCACAAAGACCCACCCTCTCCTCCTCCCTGTACACTGAAACTTATCTAATTCTTCCCTGGTCCACATCAGGGGATGCCTAAAAACTCTCACTAAAAGAAGTCAAATGGGATGTGCTCCTGATTCACGAAAGACGCCTATGTGTCATGAAAGCTGTTCTTAAAGCAACGTCTCTAAAGTGTTGTTAAGAAGCAGCTTTTCAAGACAATGATTACCACACCCCTCGCTACCCGTTCGGTCGCCCCATAATCATATAGCAGGATCAAACAAAAATTGAGAAATCTACAATCCGGAAAAATAAGAAATAGCTAAGAAGAAAAGAAATATTGATCAGGGTCTTTGTTTTTAATAAGTAAAAAAAAAAATAAATGAGCGATCAGATTAATATTATGTTTAAAGAACTAAGCATATACTAATCCAAGATTAAAACAAGTCCTCAGTTCCATATAACATCGGAAAGAGAGCTGCTGAAAAAAAACTTAAATCGCGTCTCTATTTAGAGGGAACAAAAGGGCTTCATTGGTCATGTACGTGTTTCAATAACCAATGTATCTGGAAAAAAAGAAAAGGTGCCCTCACCCAATGTGCACAATGGAGCCACTCATTCCTTGCACATGTAGATAGCAAACCAGACATGTAGTGCAGGCTCAATGTACAGTAAAGAGGTGCTATAAGAACCAACACCATACACTGCTTGTACCGGTCACTTAATACATGTAAAAGCAGTACAGGGACATGTGTAGTACCCCGGGTGTTGATGGGCAGCACTGTACTGTAGAGAGACTGACTGAACCACCAATCACTTGCATGCACAATGCACCCACTAATACTGTTATAGAGCAGTACAGGACATGTAGTACCACATGTAGCTTAATAGAGTTAGCATAGAAACGCTACAAATCACGTGCATGCACGCTCACTAAAACATGTAAGAGGCAGAACAGGAACAGTAGATACCGACACGGAGTACAGTATGAGAGGGCGCAATAGACCACCAATCACTGATCACTAAACGATTTTATTTACCTAACACTAATTATAAACATGTAAGAGCATACAGGAGATGTAAAACCTAGCAGTGTACTGTAGATAGAACTACTAGACCACCAATGCACGATGCATTGTCATGCAAGATCCTACACCTAAAACAAGTAAGATCAGTACACACAGGACATGTATTAACCACACAGAACTGGTATGAGGAGGTGCTATAGACCCACCAATCACTGCAATTCAACCTCACGTAATACATGTAATAGCGAGGTACAGGACAAGTAGATACACCCGCGGACACTGTCCTGTAGAGATGGCGCTAATATGACCCTACAAATCACTTGCAGGATAGCCTCAACTAATATCAGATGGTGTAAGACAGTACAGGACATGTGTACTGCACTGTACAAACTGTAGAGAACTAACTAACCACCAATCACTGCAGTGCACCACACTAATCACATGTAAGACAGTACAGGACATATATTACCACACGTCCTGTAGAGAGGTGCAAAGACCACCAATCACAGCATAGCAACCTCCACTAATACATGTAATAGCAGTACAGGACATTTAGTAACCACACTGAACTGTAGAGAGGAGGAGGGCTGCTATAGCCACCAATCACTGCATGTACCTCCTAATACATTTAAGAGGCATACAGGACATGTATTGACGCAGTCGTCGGCACTGTACTGTAAGGCAGAGACTACTAGACCTAACCAACACAGCATTGCAGCCTCACTAATACATGTAAGAGCGAGTACAAGGACTTGGTAGTACCCAAGACACTGTACTGTAGAGAGGTGCTATAGGACCCACACCAATCACAGGCAAGCACTCACTAATACATGTACAAGATCAGTACACAAGGACATGGTAGTACAGCACTGTACTGTAAGCGGTCGCTATAGACCACCAAACACTAGGCATGAAACCATCACTAATACATGTAATAAGCATTACAGGACATGGTAGTAAATCCTATATGGGCCCTGGTAGGGCTTTTTGTATTAAAAAAATGCACTGGTACACAGTAGAGAGACTAACAAGAGACCACCAAACACATTGCATGCACCCACTAATACCTGATAAGGGAAGACATTAACAGGACATGTAGTACACAAGCACTTGTACTGTATAGTAACTACTAGAGACCACCAAATCACTAGCATGCAACAACTCACTAATAGACACATGTAGAGAGGCAGTACAGGACCATGTAGTACCGGGATAGGGGCAGAACCCTGACTGTCTACTGTATCAGATCGACCACCAATCACGATCAATGCACGGACCTCAGTAATAATAACCTGTAATAGATATCCGACCCTTACAAGTATACCCGTCACAGAACAGTCGAGGAGAACTCACCTAGACCCCGTCCAATCACTTGTAAAGCAAACCTTACTAATACCTGTATAAGGTAGCAGTACAGGACAATGTAGTTACCGGGGACAGCAGAAGCGTAGATAGGTGCTATGAGACGCGGCACCAAATCACTGCAAGCACCTCGACTAATACATAAAAGAAACAGTAAAAACAGGACAGTTGTAACCCGCTGCACTTACTATAGAGAGGAATCACATAGTCAGGAGTTTGGTCAGGTGAGCCAATAAACATCATGCGCTGTCAGTGGTAATATCAAGATAACAAGTATTATAATTGGATGGATACCAGATGTCGGAGTAGTGTAACCTGGGGGCACCATAATGGAGTTGAATTAAAGGGTACCCATTCTAGCAGCCTACTGGTAACATTACAGACATCAACAGGCACAGTGCCGTCATTGCTTTCTGCCTATCTCTTATCTCTGCCTTTTCCTCTAAAAAAGTAGCCACCCGCAGTCAGCTATTCGAATGGCCCATCATGGCCATGCCCAATGGCGCCCCCCTGGGGGATTCCCTTGACCAGTGGAACTCAAATCCCCAGCCCTGTTTAGTTATTAGGAATCTTTAACTTCAAACCCATCCCTCAACACACAATGTCCCAGAAATGACCATTGTATGTTAAAATTAATGTACCCGGAGGGCATGGTAACTTGAAGAACCACTGTATCTTTAGCCACGGTCACCACCCAAGCGCACCAAAGAAGCTTTGCTCAACGTGTCGCAGGGTACTTTTTCTCCACAGTAACCTTTTTATATATCTCAAATTTGGTAAATGTTTCTTCTATCAAGCACTAATATCCCAAATTTAACACTTCTAAGGACCACCTTAGCTTGAAACCTGTGGCCACGACTAGATTTTGATAAAATTAACAAATAAGAATACAGAAATTGGGGATGTCTTATCTCTCTTTAACCAACTAGTTAATAGCCCACTTCCTACCCTGAACTCCTAAATAAATGTCCTCCTAGATTTATATAACTTCAGTCCAACAATTAAGCCATGTACTACTCTCTATAACTATTATGCTACCATTCTTTAAATTGAATGTCCTAAACACTTCTCTGCCTCTTCCCCAGTGAAGTTGCATTCCTCTAGTCTGTGCCTTGTTCTACTGCTTTAATTTCAAATAGTTATACAGACGCCAACGCAGAAAATCCTTCTTAAAAATCTTACTTTTTGTCTTCTCTATTTTGTCTCCACAGCAAAGTCAAACATCACAGTGTCTCCCAACAAACTGTTCAGAGGAGACACCGGAACAGTATTTTGTAACTTCAGCAAAGTAACGAATGTTTCGTGGTTCCACAATTCTAGAAAAATTTCAGATAGTTCTAAGTATATCACTAGCTCCACCATCCAAGGACCAATGATTTCTTATCAGCTAAGGATAAACAATCTTGTCGATTCTGATACAGGTGAGTACAGCCAACACATTATCACACTGAAGGGTTGTCCGGTTGTAACGGGCTGGATATGTGATCCTAGACGCGCAAGCGGTGGTACCGCCACACCAGGAGCGGAATCTAAGTGGGTCCCGGTTCTCACCAGAGCCCGCCTCAAGGCGGGATGGGCTTGCCGCGGCGGGATTCCACCAGGTCACTACCCTTGATTGTGACCTGCTTGCGGAGGCGGCCAAGGCACAACGCAGTACAGAAGCGTCAGGCAAACTCATAGTCGGGGTCGGGCCAGAAGGTCAGGGCAGGCAGTGGAGGTTCGTGGTCAAGGGACAAGCGCAAATGGAACTGGTACACAGGATAGTCAAGACGGGATAACTGAAGGCTTCCTCTCATAGATACTGGCGCTATTGAATCGGAAGAGTAAAGGAAGAGGTGGAGCCCTATATATAGGGTCAGTGGCCGGCACTTACAATTACCGCCGCGCTGGTCCTTTAAATCTGACAGACCCTGCGCGCGCGTGCCCTAAGGAGCGGGGACGCGCGCACCGGCCGGCAGACAGCTGCGACGAAGCAGGAGCGCAGTCAGGTGAGTGAGTGCGCCTGAGGGAGCGGGTGCGCCACCCGCCCACGGCGCAATGGGACAAAGGGGAAGTTGCACCGCACCCCGGCCCACGGGCTGGGCGTGCTGGCCCCCGGAAAATTTATGTATAGCACCCCCAATTACACTGTCCCCTAGTTACAAACGGGACTTATGGGGTTTTTGGCTTGGCCATAACACGAGTCTTTACCCCTAATAACGCAAAGTCACAACCCTTTCCTTTGCCACTCCCAGGGTTACACAGGGGTAGCAGTCACTCCCGGGGCCCTGCAGCTGAGGGGCAAAAAGCACTTTTGTCAATAAAGACACTGTATTGTAAAATGGTTTATAAGGGGCGTAATAGAGACGCCGGGCCCCCAAAAAAAATTTTTGGAGGGGGCCCCCTAATCCCCCCCCCCCCTCGCCGCCCCCCTGAAAACGACCATGTACCAGGACATGTTGTTATTTTAAAGTAGTAATAAAAAGGGGCAAATACCTCCTTACATACCCCACCATAAAAGCTAAAAAACAATCCACTATACCAAAACAATATTACAATAACCCAAAATAGGAACCTATTTTACCGCAAAAACTGAAAAAAAATTTCCCCCACATGGACTGAATAAAACCCACACTAAAATGATAAAATAAAGAAAAATAGTACCCCCATATAGTGCCCATAAAAGGGTTTTATGGGTTTTTACAAGGTTGCGACTGTAATTCCCTCCATACGTGAAATGTGGTAGAACCAGTGTACAAGGCCTTCAGCTGTATATAACCCCCTTTACAGGGGCCCCCAATGTGGTAGAACCATGTAAACAGGCTCGCAGACTTATTTAACCACCTTACAGTAAAAAATATTGTGACACCGTGTCACGGCCTGCAGAAAAAAGTGATTGCAGTTAGTTACATCTTGGAAAAAGGGTGACTTTCTCGCGAGTCGTTGATTTTCCCCCTTTTTCTGCTCCGGACAGTCCGCCAAAAAAAATTTATCTCCCGCCCACTTGCCCCTGGAATTTAAAAACCAAAATTTAGAATCCTGATTTTCCACCCCTCCCCCTCTGGTTAGGGGCCCATTTGGGGAGGCAGGGTTTGGGTACTATAGGGAGCCATACAGATAGAGGGGGGGTTGGGTGGAAGGGGGCCATATAGGAGGGTTTAGGTTGCAAAAAGGGCCCCCTTAAGAGACGGCGGGTTCGGGGTTATATGGGTAGTAAATTTTGGGGGTATAGGGGGATATAGGCGACAGGTTTACGGTAGTTTGGGGTATTCAGGGGGCACCCCTTTGGGGTATTAGGCAGGGGGGGGGCTATTAGGCATGGGGGGGTCTAAAGGAGAGCTGGGGGGTCTAAGGCAGGCTTAGGGGGGGACAAGGCAGGTTGGGGGGGTAAGGCAGGCTCAGGGGGGATACAGGAGGCTTAGGGGGGTATACAGGAGGCTTAGGGGGGTATACAGGCAGGCTTTGGGGGGTATACGGCAGTGGGGGTTACAGGAGGCTTAAGGGGTGTATGGAGGGTATGGGGGGTGTATGGAGGGGGTGGGGGGTGTTGGCAGGCTAGGGGGGGTAAAGGCAGGCTTAGGGGGTGTATAGGCAGACTAGGGGGTGTATAGGAGGTGGGGGTGTATAGGCAGGCTGGGGTGTTAGGCGGCTTTGAGGGTGTATAGGCAGGTTGGGGGTTTAGGCAGGTAGGGGTGTTAGGGAGGGGTTGGGGGGGTATAGGGGCTAGGGGGGTAAGGCAGGCTAGAGGGTGTTAGGCAGGCTAGGGGGGTTAGGCGGCTAGGGGGGGTATAGGCGGGTTAGGGGGGTGTATAGGCAGGCAGGGGGTGTATAGGGAGGAAAGTGGGGGTAAAAAACGGTAGGGGGCTGTATAGGCCGACGGGGGCTTTTGGGGTAGGGGTGTATAGGCAGGCTAGGGGGTGTATAGGCAGGCTGGGGGTGAATAGGAGGCGGGGGGTATAGGGGCTGGGGGGTGTATGGAGGTAGGGGGTGTATAGGGAGGTAGGGGGTATCGGAGGTTGGGGGTGATAGGCAGGCTAGGGGGGTTTAGGGAGGCTTGGGGGTTTATACGGCAGGTGGGGTGTATAGGAGGCTGGGGTGTATAGGAAGGTTTTGGGGTATACCGGAGGTTTGGGGGTTAAGGCAGGTTAGGGGGCTTATAGGGGGTAGGGGGTGTATAGGAGCAGGGGGGGGTTTAGGGGAGGGGGTGTATACCCGGATAGGGGGTTTTTGGAGGCTTAGGGGGTGTAAGGGCAGGTTTGGGGTGTTTAGGCAGGGTTAGGGGGTTACGGCAGGCTTAGGGGGGGTATAGGCAGGCTAGGGGGTGTATGGGAGGCTAGGGGGGGATAGGGGGTTAGGGGGCTGTAAAGGAGGTGGGGGCGTTAGGGGAGGGTGGGGGGGTAAAGGCAGTCTAGGGGTGTAAGGGGAGCTAAGTAGGGGGTGTATAGGGAGGTTGGGGGTTATGGCAGGCAAGGGGGTGTATGGAGGTGGGGGTTATAGGCAGGTTAGGGGGGGTAAGGCAGGTTGGGGGGCATAGGCAGGCTTAGGGGGTATACTGAGGTTATGGGTGTTAGGAGGTTAGGGGTGTATGGCGGGGTTAGGGGGTTACGGAGGTATGGTGTGTTAGGGAGGTTTGGGGGGGTATAGGCAGGCAGGGGGTGTAAGGGGGGTTAGGGGTTTCAGGCAGGCTTAGGGGGGGTTTTTAGGAGGTGGGGGTGTTTTGGCAGGCTTAGGGGGGATACGGCAGGGGTGGGGGGGTTAGGGAGGCTAGGGGTGTATAAGGGGGTTTTGGGGGTGTATAGGAGGGGTTAGGGGGATCGGGTTAGGGGGTGTATGGCAGGCTTAGGGGGTATACGCAGCTTAGGGGTGTAAGGGGGCTTAGGGGGTGTATAGGCAGGCTTAGGGGTGTATGGCAGGGTTAGGGGGTGTAAAAGGAGGCAGGGGGTTGGCGGCTTTGGGGGTTATGGGGGGCTTAGGGGTTAAGGCAGGCTTAGGGGGGTGATCGGGAGGCTTAGGGGGGTTTCGGCAGGCTTAGGGGGTAAGGGAGGTTTGGGGGTGTATAGGCGGGTTGGGGTTTATAGGCGGTTGGGGGTGTTAGGGAGGCTTGTGGGTGTATAGGCGGCTTACGGGCGTACGCAGGCTTAGGGGTTCGGCAGTTAGGGGGTGTATAGGGAGGCTAGGGGGTTTTAAGGGAGGCTTAGGGGATCGGCAGGCTTGGGATGTATGACAGGCTTAGGGGGTGATAGGGAGGTTGGGGGTATAAGAGGGGTAGGGGGTGATAGGGGGGGTTAGGGGGGTTTGGCAGGCTTTGGGGGTTATGGGGGTATGGGGGTAACGGCAGGCTTAGGGGGTGTAAAGGCAGGCTTTTGGGGGGTTGCAGGTTGGGGGGGGATAGGCAGGCGGGGGGTATAGGGGGGGGTTAGGGGGGGTAAGGGAGGTTAGGGGGGGTATGGCAGGTAGGGGGGGTATAGGGAGGCTTAGGGGTGTAAAACAGGCTTAGGGGGTTTTTATAGGGGGGTTAGGGGGTGTTTTTGGGAGGCTTAGGGTGTATACGAGGCTTAGGGGGTGTATGGCAGGTAAAAAAAGGGGGTGTATAGGGGGCTTTTTAAAGGGGGTATAGGCGGTTAGGGGGGTGTATAGAGGCTTAGGGGTGTATAGGCAGTTTTAGGGGGGTGTAAGGCGGTTAGGGGTGTATAGGCAGGTTTTGGGGGGGTTTTGGGAGGGTAAAGGGGGGTAAGGAGGTTTGGGGGGGTTAAAAGCAGGGTTTGGGGCTGTAAAAGCAGGTTAAGGGGGGGTATAGGCAGGCTTAGGGGGGTTAGGCAGGGTCAGGGGGGGGATAGGGGAGGCTTGGGGGAACGCAGGTTGTGGGGGGATACAGCGGTTGGGGAGGTAAAATAAGAAATAGTTTACACACTCGGGGCCCCTCCCCCCATGCGCCCCTTTCTCCGTTTTCTTTCCCCGGCCTTGGTCAGCGCGAGCGGGCGGTGATTTGCGTCACCCGCGCCCCCCTGATACAGAGGGCCGGAGGGGAAATAGCAAAAGGGAGGAGTGCGCCCGCTCTGCTTTCCCTGTAGGCCCGCCATGAACGCTGGGTCGGAGGGCTGGGTGTTCAGAGGCGTATGCCCGGGCCCCCCAGCTCCCCACCACGCAGTGAATGTTAAGTTCACTGCCCGGGGGCACAGGGGGCTTTTTCCGGGGGAGCGGGGCGCAGTCGTGCCCCCCGGGGGCGGGCCCCCCCGAGCAACGGGGCCCCCCGGAACTGCTACCCTGCTAACCCGGTATTACGCCCCTGGGTGTATGGCAACTGTAGGGCCCCCTTAATTTTTGCTCAAATCCCAAGAGTTTTAAATTATGCCTCTCCCATTGCATATTGTGGCCCGGTACGCAGTCTTCTTTACCCTTTTGCCCTTTTACTGGGAAACCCCGCTTCAGGGGCACAACATCTCCCCCACGCGCTTGGTTTTGATTTTTGTTTCCCCCGAGGCAGGCGTTTTATTGCGGGCCCCCCCCCCTCAGCTCCCAGCTGCCCCCAAAGTAAAAACGTCTGTACATACAGCACTCAGACAAATTAGTATTTTAAATTCTGATTTGTAGTTGATCAACTAAAGGCAAGCATCCACACCAAATGTATAATGTTGGGTGGTTAGTACATGGGGTTAAAATGTGCTGTGTGGCATGTGGGAATTTTTAGTTCCTGTTCCAAAGCAGGATAGTGTGGAACTTAAATGCCCGATACACATAAGACTGGGTGGGTGAAATCTTCGAAAAAAAAAGGCATAGGGGAGAAAAAAAATGTAAAAGGGGGGAAAAAACTCTTCCTGTACAAAAAAACAAAAGCAAAAAAATTTTTTTGCTCGAGTTACTTTTTAAAAAATGTACCTTTTTTTTTTCCGATTTATAAAAATTTCAGTTAAAGGGGTTTTGCACAACCCTCATTTCATCCCTCCTGCACCAGTCTTAAGCTCTGGTGCTCAGAAAGGGGTCGTGTTTTGATTTGTTTAAAATTCCCATAAAATTGTGCCCCTAAAGATGACAACCAGGCCTTTCCTTTTCTATAGTAAAGAAAGGTCTGTTTATGAAAATTTAAAATTTGGAGAGCGAGAGGAAAATTTTTTTCCCCCAGGCACAAGGGTCCTAGGTTAAAAACCCTCCCAGGCACAAAACTGTGGTTTTTAAATTTTCCCTTTTTTTTAAAATGCAAAACTCATTGAGGTTTTTTTTATTTTTTTGCACGGGTTGACAAAATTTTATAAGGATACAGGGGGAAGGTTTTGAGTGACGAAACCTGGGGTTTTGGGAAAAATCGTAGCTGCCTCAGAGGACAGGTGGTGTTGAGAGTGCGAATGGGGATGGGGAAGCTTCACCCCTTGGTCGTATCCCCTGGGGGATGAGCTTTTAAAAAATTGGCCCATAAAGGAGCAGCTAAAAAAAAAAACGGTGCTAAATTTTTATTAAAAATTAAAGAATGGTGAATTGTTTGTTATTTTTTTGCAAGTTTCCCCCGTAAATTTTTTATTTTGGGGAAAAACCCTTAAAGAAAAAAACCTATAGCCCCTTACCCCTTTCATAACCTGGGGCCCAAACTTTATTAGTAGAAGATAGTAGGGGTATATAATCTAATAGTTGGCTTTGGGAAATTGTGTTAGGGTTTTTTCCGGGTATGGTTCCAGGGGGGTTTGAAAAATTTGGTCGGAGAGGGAAAGTTTAGCATTCATTAGGGAATGATATTTTAGAGTTTTTTGTTTTTTTTTTCTATTTTCATTTTAAAAAAAGGGTTTTGAAATGGAGAACTTTTTTTTTTTCTTCAAAAAGATTTTATTCAAAAGAAAAAGAGGAGGAAAATTTTTTTACGTAGAAAAGGGCAAACTTTGATGAAAGGGACGGGTTTAAAATAGTTAAGGGGTGGGAAAATAATAGTAAAGCGTTTTATATTATGAAAAAACCCTGTAAAGTAAAAGTATCATGCAGAAAATACAAAAAAGAATAGCGCTGAGAAAAATACAATCAATCGGAAACACGGAAGTTTAGGAAAAGAAAATTCATGCCCTTACTTAACCCAAATAAGACCTCATGGGGGGATGGTTTTTAAAATTTTCTTGAAATTTCTCCCCTAGGGCTGGGAAGATGTAATTTGTGGGGGGAAAGCTCAGCGCCCTTCTCGAGGGGAGGAGAGAAGTTTCTTTATTCCCCATCGGGTTGGAAAGGTCATAAAACCCAAAGGGGCAAAAAAGGAAAAGGGTACAAACAACTGTAACCGAACGGGGTTAAAAAAGGCCCATCTAAGTAAAGAATCCCATCATCGCATAGGGGTTAAAGAAGAAAAATCAATAATGATTTTTCTAAATTGGTCGCAGAGCCCCCTTAAAATTTATGAGGGGGAGGATTTAGTGCAAAATTTTGGGAAAGAACCAAACCAATCTTTCCATCTGTATAAAAGGGGTCAGTTTCGGTATGTAAAAAACGCATCTAAATTTCCCCTAAAAACCTACAGATCTTATTTTTTTCCTTAAACCATTCCGTGAAGAAGGGGGGGAGTGGAGGGCCACAATTGGGTAAAAACCGCTTTCGCGCTTTCAATAAAAAGGAGAGCAAATGGCCCTTCAAAGATTGTACTGATTGCTGCGCAGCGAATAGTAGGAGGAAAGCGGGAAACATTCTGCACCTTTCCCCCACAAACCCGGTAAACGTATCGATTCCCTTTAAAAGCCAAAACGGCTGTAGGGTAGGGGCCAAATTTCCACCATATGTGAAATCATTGTTGCCCTCCCCCCTGGGGACGGGCGCCAGAAGGCCCCTGAGACCGGGGGGAAAAATTTGTGCGAAGGGAGGGGTACTCTTTTCCAGGGGGTTCATTCCCCTTTTTAAAATTTTAAAATTCCTGTATTCTTATTTTTTGAAACTGGGGTTTTCCGGGCAAGGGAGAAAAATTTTTCCCTCCATACCCAGGAAATTTTTTCGAAAGGGATCTCTCCCCCACTCCCCCAAATGCTTTTTGGGAAAATCGCAGTGGACACCAAACAAAATCAAAAACCCTTTGAAAAAAGTGGGGCTGTGTATCCTCTGCAAACACCAAAAATTCAAAGAAAAGAAGGGCCGCCTACAAGACTAAGGAGAGTTTCAGCGCAGAGAAAGCACTACTCAACTGTAGTAGTGAAATCGGGAAAAAAGAAATTTCCCCCAAATTTTGGCGGAGAGTCAAATAGGGTTTTGAGAGACCTCCCCCCAACACATCCCGCTACCCCAAAATTTTCTTTCTCCCCCCAAAACTCAATTCCAGCCCCCTTTCATGTTCGGGAAAGGGCCTGGGTTGCCTTTTAAAAGGGAGTTAGAGGCCCCCCCGGGCTTTAAATATATTCATTGAATAGGAATATGATCTGTGATTTGCGAAACCACGGGATTGTGCAAGCAGGGGAAGAGATTTTAAAATTTTTTCCCCAGGCAAACCACTTTTTTACAAACCCAAGGGTATAGCTCGGTTTGGGTTTTTTGCAAAAGGGATTTTTAACTAAACCCCGGGAAGTTTAAGCCCCCCTTTGATGGAAGCGGGCCAAGGATTCTGACGGTGAACACCCAGATAGAAACCCCCGGGGAAAGTCTGGGAGGGCTGCCCCCCTTTCTTTCTTTGGCCTAGTAAATTTTTGGGTTTTTAGCGACTTTTGGGGTTTTCCACCCCAAACAAATGCACAATGGTTTTTTGGGAAAAACCGGGAAAAAAGGTTTTGGGAATTAGTACCGGGATTGCTTGGAAGGGGGTAAAGGGGGCCCGGGGGGGGAGTTCATTTTCCCCAAAAACTTTAAATTTTGCGACCCCAGCCAGGAAAAAATCCCTCTTTCCCTTTAGAAAGGCCCCCTTTGGATGACCCCCAAACATGGGAAAAAGTTTAGATAAAAGGGTTTCCCCTTTTTGGGGGCAGGGAATGTGTTTCCGAGGTTTTTTACAAAAGGGGGGGCCAGGTAACGAATAATGGTGTTTGATTTTGGCCCCAAATTTTCTGCCCCCTAGGGTAAAGATTCACCGCCACCCTCTTACTTTTTTACTTTAGGGTTTATAAAGGGGGTTTTCCAAAATTTCCTGTAGAACCCCAGAATAGAAGGTAAAGAATGGGGGGGTTAGAAAACTTTATAAAAAGAAAATATCTGAAAATTTGGGGAGCTTTTCACATGATGGTGACCACAGCGTATTCCAAAAAGGAAGGGGTCCCCCCTTTATGGCCTGAAAATGGGGTTTTTTCCCAAATCGCCACGCATACAGGGCGGAGAGGAGGACACCCCTTCCCGGGGGTTACCATTGCGAGGGAAAAAGGGAGCGAGAGGCCCTTTTGCCCCCGCACCGGGGCTCGGGGAGAGCGATTTAGTGCAATATCTTCGAAAGGGAAAGATAGGGCCTAACCCAAAGGGAGGAAAAAGACCCCGGGGGGAAGGGCCCGGGTCCACTCGGTCAAATGCCTTCTCGGGTAAAGTGAGAGAGATAAAAGGGTTTCTGTTAGGGCCAAAATGTAATTAATTAACGTAAATGTCTTCGGGTGTTGCCCCCTCGTTCTCCGGGGGATAAAACCCCCTTTTGGGTCCAGGGGTAAAGTGTCCCCCAGGAGAGGATCATCCTTAGAGAAATCATTTTTAGGGGAACAATTTCGCATCTGTTTTAAATTTGACGAAATTGGTCTTAGCTCTGGCAGAGGATGGGCCCCTTTTCCCCTTTGGGGGAAAAAACCTATAGGGGTTTTTGAAAAAAGGGCCCGGGGTTAAAAGGGGGAGGGTCTGAGACCAAATTTAAAAAAAACCTGTAATAGTGGGGGGCAGAGTTTTTTCCCGAAAGGCCCTTATAAAATTTG
>JAODAL010028296.1:0-12500 GCA_025379985.1 Phyllomedusa bahiana | reverse complement strand
GGGGCCAGTGCTTCATATATAATAACTATTAACTATATAACTAAAGGTAAGATCTATTATCTTCTTTTCTTCTTTCTTTCTATCAAATTATCTATCTATTTTTGAATTCACATCTATCTTGTCATTATTTAGCATCTTCCACAATCCTTCTATCTATCAATCTATCTATCTGTCTGTCTGTTTCTCGATCCCTACCTTGGGCACTGAGCGAGCTTGTCACAGTCCAACCACTAGTGTATGATATAACTCTAAATCCAGTGCTTGTATCAAATCGATGGGAGAATGAGGGTCTCATAATGAACACCTTCAAAGGTCATGTATTCTTGCACACATGACAGTTATCTTTGCATTTCCAATTTTTTTTGTTTGTTTCTTTACACCCCAAAAAAGGGAAAAACAGCAGTATCACCATTTCTCTGGAAAAGCATGACAAAAATTGCTTTATAATTTCAATGTGAAAGGAATAGATTTGGCAAAAGATACCACAAGTAATGTTAAAACCAGTTCATCAAGTACAAATTGGGTTACTTTTGTAATAGGCAGCACAACCCAGGATTGGTCAGGTAAGCAGCACCCAATTTGAAAAAACAATTTAAAAATATTTTTACAAAAAAATAATAAAATTTTATTGTGTATGCCCCTTGCTTTTCACCCCTGTATTAAAACCCCAGAGTGCAATCACTTTTTTGCTGGTGCGTCCTGTGTCCCAAATTACTTACCCGGGTATGACCCCTGATTTACATCCTGTAAATAGCCAGATTTGTCCCTCCCTATTCTGTGGTGCAATCACTGTGTACATCCCATTTCATTACTTTTTCCTTTTACTGACCCCCGGGTTAAATCCTTATTATACCCCCAAAACTGCATTTCCAACTATTCGGGCTGGGGGCAGTCACGGGTGTCAGAAAATTACTTATCCTGTAACTGATCCTGGTTACACCCTGTATTATATCCGTTCTGGGGCTCACTATTCTGCTGGTGCAGTCACTGTGGGGCATACATTATTATCCTGTACTGATCCTGGGTTACTTTCCTGTTTTAATACCCAAGAGCTGCACTTTTTTTATTGTATAAATGTGGGAATCTGAAAAAAAGTTTTTAACCGTGTACAAATGAACAAAAAAATACAGAAACCAAAAAACCTGACATATTTAAAATTTTTGGCCCAAATTTTTGTCCATTCATTTCCTTTAATTCAAAACATACCCCCCAACCTTTCTTTTTTTTCCCTAAAAAATAAAAAAAAAAAAAATTCCCTAAAACTATTTCAACTTTAAATTTTATATTTACTATATAAAGGGTTCTACCCACTTTTTTTGTCTTTTTTTTTTAAAAATTCCAAAATTTGTCCTTTATTCCGATCACACCCTAACCCCTCAAAGCCCAAAAAAAACCCCCCCCAAAACCAAACAAATATGCCCCCTTTTTTTTAAATTTTTTTTTTTATTTTTTTTTTTTAAATTTTTTTTTTTTTCCCAATTTCCAAAAAGTCCGTGCCCTTTAAAATGTTCATTTTTTCCCCATTCCCCCTGATCACTCACGTCCCAAAACCCCTCCCAAAAAAAACAAATTTTCCCTCCCAATTTTTCCCTTTTTTTTTTGTTTTTTTTTGGGTTTGTTTTTCTTTATGTCCAAAGTCTGTGCCCTTTAATTGTTCATTTTTTTCCCTTTACCCCCCTGATCTTTTAAAATCCCAAACCCCCCCCCCAACTAATATTTTCCGGGCTTTTTTATTTTTTTTTTTTCCTTTTTTTCTAAGTTTTTAAAATTAACGTAAAAATGACATATATAAAAAATATAAAAATTTTATCCATACTAAAAAAACCAAAAACCAACTTTCCATTACCCTAAAGCTGAAAAAAGAAATACTAACCCCAGACCCTGGGGACTCGGGTTGGGTGTCCCCAAGCCTTTCTTATTTCATCATTTCAAAAAGAAAAAAAAAGAAAAGTTTCAAAATTCAGCCCCCCACCAGGATGGGGGTCTCCGAGCCCTAGGGCACCCGGGAAAAAGAAAAAGCCCCCCCAGAGGGTGGAGCCCGGGAAAGGCCCTCAGTCTCTCTAACCCCAAAGGGGAGCGTACCCTTCCCCGGTAATTTGAATTTTTCCTAATACCTTTTCCCCCGGGGTGGGTTTTTGTTTGTGTCGACACTAAGCGTGCCAAGTGATACCGGGCCCACTTGTAACTAGGTTTTAAAGTGCTCAGGTCCCAGCCCCCTCTCTTTTAAAAAACGCCCCTTTACGCCCACTCCGATAGGGGGAGACCGGCCAGCTGGGGCCAGCGAGGGAAGCTCCCACCCTGGTTTTTTAAACCTCTTTATTAAAGGGGGGGGTGAAGTAGGAAGTGCTCCATGCTCTCAAGCAGGGAAAACCGCCTCCAACCGAGGACTTTCCCCAAATCTCGGGCTCCTAAAACTTCAAAATTGTCCACATATATTTTTCCATGGAAGCGGGCCCCGGGCCCAAGCCCCAAAAACTTCAAAAATTCCTTACTGATTTTTTAAAAGTCAAAAGGGCCCCCCCTCAGACCCCGCCCGGGGGCCAATTTGGGGGTCAAGGGGCCCCGGAAAAAAAATTGGTTGATAAGACCCTCTCACCCGGGTTTTTTCCCTGGGGGGGAGCGTCCTCACCTCCGTCCGCCCGGGACCCCTTTCGGGGATGATTTTCGAGTCAGTGCGCGTAACCCGGGAGATCCCCAATTTTTGACGTGGGGAAAGATCTTCACTCGACCTCCCAACTCCCATTCCCTGGAAGTAGGACTGCCCCCATTCCCTGCAGGGGGCCCCCCCCTCGGGGGGAGGGGGGCCTTCTTTCCAGAGGCTCGCTATGTTGGTCTTAATAAAGAGGGAGGAACACCATGGGGGGTTTAACCAAAATTAACCCCCAGACCCCCTCGTGGGGTTTAGTCCCTTTCACGCTTCATTTGGTAAAAACCTTTTTCCAAAAATTTTAAGCGAAAAAACTGCTGAAAAAAAGAGTGTAGACCCCAACGGCCAGAGGGGACTGAGGAAAAAGGGCCCACAAAAAGCCCAGGTAGATAAATTTAAGGGGGAGCAGGTGGGTTTTTGGGACCCGGGTTCCCCCGCTCTCTCGGGGGTCATGGACCCCCTTTTTCCACTGGTCCACCTTCTGAGCGGCAAATTCAGCCTGTTTCTCCCAGTTTTTCGGGGGGTTTAAAACCCCCTTGGTTTGAATTTAAATTTCCCGGGATCGAATTGATTCCTGGGGCCAGGGAGGGCTTTCCGGGGGAGGTTGAATGCGGATTCCCTCTCCCAACCCCGGTTTTTTCGCCCCCCCCCCCCGGTTGATACTGGACCCGGATGCCCCCAAAAATAGCTTTTTCTTTCTAACATCACACACCCCGTCTCCCCCAAAAAGAGGGAAAAAAAAAGACAGTGACATCTCCGCATAAGTACGCCCTTTTTCAGGGGGGGGAACCGTTGCCCGCGGGCCCCAAACCCCACCTGCCAACGGTCCCCCCAACCAAACCCCTTCTTTAGAAAAGGGGGTCATGGGAAAAGAGAGAAAAGGGGGGCCTGAGAGGAAAACCCCAGAGCACACGGAGCCCCCCAAAAAAGGGCCCCCCAACCCACCGTTCACAAGCGGAAATCTCCCCACCCCCCTTTGGTTAAAATTGTTTTTAAACCAAAATCAAAAAAACCCGGGCGCCGGCGGGCCCGTTTTCAGGAGCGGGGCCCCCGAGAAAACCATGGAAAACCCAATAAAAGGGGCCTTTGGGCCTGATCCAAAGACAGTGGGGAGCCCCTCCAGGCCCGGCCCTGCCCCGCCCCAAACGGTTTCCCGGGGTCCCCGGGGGGTGCCTAACTGTGCTGCGTTTTAAACAGAGCAGTAGGGGCCCCCGGGACAGGGTGGGGGCAAATCAAATTAGCGGGGTTTGAAAAGCATTTGTTGCAAGAATTTTCCCTGTCCAAATCGGAAAACGTTTAGGGGACCCCAATTTTCTCAATGTGGGGGGGGATCTTTACCCTTCGAAAAGAATGATCAGTTTTGACCTCCTAATTTTTTTGGGAAAAGTGCCCGAGGAGAGGCACTAAATTTTTTACCTCAGTCAAGAGGGGAACCAAGGTGTCGTTAAAGGTCTTGTAAAAATTTGATGTTTTACTATCAGGCCCAGGTGTTCTTTTAGGGCTAAGCCCCCCAATTGCCACCTTCACTTCCTTTTCTCTGTTTGATTCTGTCCAAAAAGTTTTTGCGGGGAGGTTTACCCCGGGGGTAGGGGTTTGGGGGGGGGTCAGGGCCCGGGGGGAAACCGCCATCCCGCCCCCATCCAGTTCCCTCCTGCCCAAGGGTTGGGGGTTGAAGGACCTGACGATCTCCAGGATCTCTGATCTGGACCGTTTTGAGACCCTGAACATCCCCCAAAGGCCCCGTCACCCCTTTCCCAAAAAAAAATGACATCCCTTTTCAGTTCTTGTAGGGTTCCGGGGGCGAGCCGGTTTTTTTTCCGAAACCCTCCCAAAAAAAACCAAAAGGGTGCGTGCCTAACGTACTGACACCTTTTATTTAGCATGGACTTCACTTCCCGGGGATCCTCGCGGTACCTCCGGTCGAAGGGCAAGATGGGTCGGGTTTCCTCCCCAGGGGTCTGGTACAGGCGATACCTGCTCCGCTCCTGAGGTTATAGGTTGGCGGGAAGGGAAACTCGGGCAAACCCCTTTTTTTTGAATATCTCCCCAAACCCCTCTGACTTACTTTCGCATAGCCTTTTAAAAGGGACCTGCCCCGGGAAGGGAAAGTGTTCCCCAAGGATTGGTCTGACCCCGGTTCTTCAGGAGCAATTTAATTTAGCTTTTCCCGTAGCCTCGGCCTGTGAGGGGGTTTTTGAAAAATTTTAGAAAAAACATAATCATACGTGATCGGAGAAATTTCCCCCCGGGCCCCCGACAACGGTGTGAGAAAGCCTCCCCCTTTAAAAAAAAACCTGGCTATTCTAGACCTTTCACGGCTTCCCCTACCGGGAAAATGAACCCCCCGTGGGCCCCGGGTGTGCCCCGTTTTGGACATTCCCCCAAGTGAGCCCCCACTGGGCATCCTACCCCAAAGCGACGCCACATAAGTCGGGGCCGCTTCCCGGAACCCCCCCGATCCAAAGGGGGCCCGGGGGTTGTATTTAAAGTCCCCTCCAAAGACAACTTGGGACTTTAAAAAGGGAAAAAACTTGATCCTCATGAAGAGACTATTTCCCCTCCCACGTGCTTTGGGGACCCTAGATTTTAATAAGGTTTAGTTCCCCGTCCCCCCTTTTTTGGGGAAAAGGGGGGGGGGCATCCCCGGGTCAGAACCCCCTCCCCCTTTCGAGCTCGATAACCCTCCCCGCCTTTTAAAACCCCTGGGTTTTAAAAAGGGAAACCCCCACCCCGCTTTACGGCTCGGCCGCAAGAGGCCCGTATGGAAAAGGGCCCCGCCCCCCATTCCTCTTAGCCTTTTTTGATTAAGACAGATTGTCAAACCCAGTCTCTTTCCCAAAAACCAAAAATATCAGGTTCAAAACCCGGGTGGAAAAAATCAAAGGGCCCCTATCTTGCCCTATCTGCTTTAATGCTGGGGGCATTTTTTTTCTGCCAGGGGGCAACGGGGAGAGTGCCGCCATCATTTTATGATCGAGGGTCGACAGCTTCTTTTTCCCCTAGTCCCTGCCCCCCTTTTCATCAGAGGCTTTTGGTGGGGCCCCCCCTTTTGGGGGGCGGGGACATCCATCCCCGGGACTCTCCCCCTACCCCCGCCCCCCCTTTCCTCTGTGCCCCCCCGTGGGAAATTTTCCCCTAAAACCCCCCAAATGCCCTTTCCCTTTTTGATTTTCTCCCCCGCCTGCCCTTTGGGTTTTCTGGGTTTTTCCCTCTCCCGGAAACTTCTTTGACCCCCCCCGATTGTTTTGGGGCTTCCCAAAAAAGGAGGTGCCCCTTACCCCCCGTAGGCTCTCCCCCTGCTCCTGTACACCCTCATTTTCCCTCCTCCTCAGAAAAATCCGGAGAGGTCCCCAAAAGGGGGGCTGACTTATTAGAGGCTCAAAACAGAGGGGGGTTCCCGCCTTCCTTTAGCCCCGGGACTTGGCTCAGGGTAGGGGGAAAAGAATCGTCCAACTCTTTAAGAAGTTGAGGGCCCCGCCTGCCCCCTTCTTTTTCCCCCTTTTTGCACCCTGTTTTTTGGGGAGGGGTGCTCCTCACTTTTTCTTTTCCTCCCCCTCTGAGGAGGCTGCGGGGGGCGGCTTCCTTTCTTTCTCCATCCTCCCCGGGCCCCCTCCCTTTTTAGCTCGCCCCTCCCCGGGGGGGCCTCGCTTGGTCAGCAAATTTGGCTGCACCTCGGGTTCAAGGTTGAGTTTTCCCCCGGCATGGTTTTGAGGTCCTCCCTCTCCCCCCCCCCCCCTTTTCCCTTTCGGGTTTCCTCCATTGCCCCTTTTGCGCTGCTGCTTTCCCTTTCTTAACCCGAAACCCCCCCAATTTGGGCGGGAAAAACTGTTTCATCTAGTGGGGCCCAATAAAAAGCTCGAGCCTTCGGCCGCCCGAAAACTCACATCAAAAATGGGGGGTCCCCAAAAACGGATCAGGGGGATAAGATGTCCGGGCCTGGAAAATTTCCCTTTCCCAAAAAGAAAACTATAAACCCTACATCTTTGCGGGCATGCATTATTCCCTTCCCCCTTGAGACGGAAATCTTTTCTCCTGGGACTCCCTGCCCGGGGTAGGGGGTTGGCTAATAAACCCCCCTCCCCCCTCTTTTATCTCGGGGCTTTAGAGTCCATGCCCTCTCAATCCCAAAAGGACAGTGGGATCTCCCTTTCCCCCCTAACCCGGATTTTAAAAAATCTCCCTTTTCTTTAGAGCCCCCCAGGAAGCGGCGTGGTCCGCCTCATTCCCCCCAAAACCCCTGGCAGGGGAAAACCCCATCCCCTCCCGCCGCCACTTGGCGTAACTTCTTATCCTGCACCCCCCAGTGGGCCCGAGGGGCGAGGGGACAGGGGGTGCCGGAGGGGGCCCGGGGGGCCCGCTTTCCCCCCCCCCTTTCCTTTCCCCCCCAACACATTAGGTTTTGTTCTGTCTTTCTTTTCCCCTTCTCTTCCTTCTTTCACTATTTTTCCCTTCCCTCCCCCCCCCCCCTTACTTTGCTGATCCGCTTTCCCAAAATTTGTTCCCCCATTCCCGCCCTTTCCCGGATCCCTTCCCAAACCGCAACCTTTTTGCTTTCCTCCCCGGGTCCCCCAAGCCCAAAAATTTAATTTCCCTTTTCCCCCGCACTTCATTCCTTCATTTTCCCCTCCCTTCAAAAATTAACTCCCTCCCTTCTCCCCCCCCCTCCACTTCCCTTATTCTCCCCCCCGCCTCCCCTGCCTTCTTTCCCCTCCCCCCCCACCATTATTTCCCTCATTTTCCCCCCTTCCACATCCCTTTTTATCATTTTTCCCCCTTTTCACTTAAAATTGTTTTTTACCCCTTTTTCATCACTCCACTCTTTTCCCCTTTCTTTTGCTCATGGAACTGGCCCTTTCCACAAATTCCCTTTTTCTTCCTCAGATTTTTTAAAATTTTTCCATTGGGGGGCCCGGTCCCTTGCCTTTTGAGGGGCCCCTTTCCCCCCCCCCCTCTTCCCCTTTCCTGCAGGGGGGGGGCCTGTTTGGGGGGAATTTCTTCCCGCTGTCCCTTTTCCCCCAGAACCTTTACAAGTTGGGGCCCGTTGGCCCCTTTCCCATCTTTTTCACCCGTGGGGAAAATTTTTTCCAAGGGGGGCCCGCAAATGGAGGGGTTACCAGCCTTGTTTGGGAACCTTATTCTCCCCGGGTAGCTTTACTTTGTTCCCATTTGGGTTTGGGGGCCCGGAAGGTTTTTAGGGGCTGCTGCAGGGGACCCCCATTCCTGCCACCTCAGGGGGCCCCCCCGGGGTGTGCTGGAAAAAAACCCCCGGGGAAAGGGGCCCCCCCGACCCGCGGAAATCAAACTCACCCCGTGGGCCTTTTCTTTGCCTTCTGCTTCCCCCCTCTTTTTCAAAAGGGGGCGTCCTGAAGGGGAAAGGTTTTGGGTTACAGGGGGCCCCCGTGGAAGATTTTGCTGTCTGAGCAAACCCCCCCAAGGGGCTCTGGGGGTCCTCATCTCCCCAGCCAAAAATTTTTTGACTCTGGGAGAAAACCTTTTTTGTGCGGGGGTTTCCCCCCCCCCTTTGCTGGGTGCCTGGGCCGAAACCTGGGAGAGGGAGAGGGCCCCGAAAAGGGGCTTCCTTTGGGGCCCCCCCATCCCCTCCCCCCCCTCCTCATCCTCCCCTCTTTTTGCTCCCCCTTTTATCTCTTGAACCCCTTAAGTTGGCCCGTTTCTCCTGAAATGGGCCCCCCTATTCAGGCAATATGATGTTCCTCCTTCCCCCAGGTATCTCAGGTCTTTTTCCCCCATCCCCCCTTTTTTTCTTTAAAAATTCCCGTTGGTTTTTTTATGGCTGCCCTTCCCTTTTTGGCCCTATTGTTTTTCCCGTATGCGCTCCTGCAGCAGGGGCGATCTCCTTTCCCCCGTGTCCTCATACTCTATTTAGGGTAGGGTTTCAATCCGGGGGCCAAAGATGTTTGGGGGGCTCCCCAGATCGCCTAAAACCCCACTCCCCCACTTCAGAGGCAGGGGTTTACTGTCCCGATTTTTGGGTGGGGGTTTACAGCTCTTTTTTGACTGCTGCTTGGGGTGCTGCTTCCCCGGGTGCTGGTTTTTGCTTCTCCTGTATCCTCTGGTTGCTTCTCAAAGGTGGGGCTGGAGGTGTATTTCTGTGAGCCCCTATGGGCCCTTTTTCCCCTTTTTTTAAACCTTAAAGGCTTTCTTGTGGTTTGTGGAGGAGGGAAAAAGGTGGTTCATTGCTGACCTCCCCCCCTCCCCCACCTCTGCTCCCTGATGAGTCATCACTCTGTGGCCCCCTTTGTCTCTCTTCCTCCCCCTCCCTGCATGCCTGGGGGGGGCGGGGGGGGTTCCCATTTTTCTCCCTGGCCCGGGTGCAGGGGACTTTTCCGTTTTCTTACCTTTTAGGCCTGTGCAGAAGCAGGTTTTCTGGGCCCCCACAGGGGGGTTCATTCTTCAAGGGGAGGCCGGGGTGCTGTAGCTTGATCTTCATTTGGGTCACATTGCTGGGCCCCTCCCGCTCAGCTGGGTTTTCCCCCTTTTTCTTGCTTTCTGTTACCCGAGCTGCCCGGGGTGGTTGCGGTTTCTTTCCCCAAACCCCCACCCGCCTTTTCCTGTGGGGGGGGGTTTTGCTG
Organism: Phyllomedusa bahiana; assembly: GCA_025379985.1. Classification (NCBI taxonomy): domain Eukaryota; kingdom Metazoa; phylum Chordata; class Amphibia; order Anura; family Hylidae; genus Phyllomedusa; species Phyllomedusa bahiana. The sequence continues at coordinate 3,263 of JAODAL010028296.1, read as the reverse complement.
TTATTCTCCTTCATCCCGCAGTACAGTTCCCAACAACGGAAGCATGACATTGGGAAATTCCCGGAAAAGCTTTTTTTTTTTTTTGTTTTTTTTTTGAAACACAGGAAAATGCTCACAGGAAAGTCTGCCCCTGCTGACTGCTGGGGAGGAAATGCCCCATCCAAAAAGTGCCCCTCACTATTTTTCTGGTTTCAGTCCCCGGGGGTAAAAAACATTTCTTAACCTTAATGATCCTGGTTACATCCCCGTATTATATCCCGAGCTGGGACTCACTATTCTGTGGTGCAGTTTACTGTTACATAAAAATTACTTTCCCGTATGATCCCGGGGGGTTTCATCCTGTATTATTTCTCAGAGTGCGCTTTACTATTCTGCTGGTGCAGTCACTATCTACATTACATTACTTATCCTGTATGATCCTGAGTTACATCCTGTATTTTTACTCCAGAGCTACACTCACTATTCTGCTGGTGCAGTCACTGTTGTACATACATTACTTATCCTGTACTGATCCTGAGTTACATCCTGTATTATACTCCAGAGCTGCGCTCACTATTCTGCTGGTGCAGTCACTATGTACATACATTACTTTTCCAGTACTGATCCTGAGTTACATCCTGTATTAAATAGTCTCCAAAAAAATGGGAATCTCGCAAGAGAACAGAGAGTTACTTTTGATCACTATATTTACTATTTTGCCATAGCCAAACTTAAACTCTATCAGTTCTCAATCTATAGAATACTAAAACGTAACTTTTATTATGTATAACACTTAACCTCTATACACACTATTTAAAAACTGTTTCTAACCTCCCCAATTTATCACTTTCTAATTGTGAGGGAATAAACCCCTTTTTTTATTATCAAGTCTGGTGGAACACCACCTATTAGCAGGGAAACCTCATATATACAGTGATTTACTAACTCCAGTAAGGGATCCCAAGTAGTGATGAGCGATTACGTTGACTATCGTCATCGGGTCGATAGTCGATATCGGCAATTATCAATAAGATATCCGATAGTTGATAATAGATTATCGCCGATGACCATTAAAGTCTATGGGAGGCAACACATTTTGGTTATAAAACCCACAGAAAAAACTCACAGACCTTTTCACTATCCTGTCTTGCACCACAGCTTTGCCCCTTAAACCTGCATGACCCACAAATTAAAAAGTGCCAGAAGGCAGTATGATTTGACCCATCATTTTACTTGAACTGGACATTGACTATACCTGTTCTGTACCACAGTATGACCATTAAACCTGTCTGACCCACAGATTAAAAAGTGCAAGAAAAAAAAAGTCTGTGAACCACCCATTTTAGTTGAACTGGACATTGACTATCCTGTCCTGGGGCCGCAGTATGACCATTAAACCCGTATGAACCCCAAATTAAAAGTTTCCGGGAAAAAGGGGGTCTTTGAACCACCATTTTAGTTGAAACTGGACATTAACTATATCTGTCCTGGACCGCAGTATGACCATTAAACCCGTCTGACCCCCAGATTAAAAAGTGCCGGGAAAAGGGGGTTTTTTGAACCACCATTTTAGTTGAACTGGACATTACTATATCTGTCCTGTACCGCAGTATGACCATTAAACTGTTGACCCCCAGATTTAAAAAGTGCTGGGAAAAGGAGTCTTTCAACCACCATTTTAGTTGAAATGGACATTGACTATACCTTGTCATGGGTCACAGCATGAGCCCCAAACCTGTCTGACCCCAGATTAAAAAGTGCCGGAAAAAGTGTCTTTCAACCACCATTTTAGTTGAACTGGACATTGATAAATCTGTCCTGTACCCCAGTATGACCCTTTAAACCTGTCTGACCCACAGATTAAATAGTGCCGGGAAAAAGCAGTCTTGAACCACCATTTTAGTTGAACTGGACATTGACTATACCTGTCCTGGGTCACTGCATGGCCCCAAACCTGTTGACCCCCAGATTAAAAGGTGCCGGAAAAAGGAGTCTTTCAACCCCATTTTAGTTGAACTGGACATTGACTAATCTGTCCTTTTACCCCCAGAATGACCATTAAACTGTCTGGACCCACAGTTTAAATTTTGCTGGGAAAAGGGATTTCTTTTCAACCCATTTTAGTTGAATTGGACATTGATTTATACCTGTTCTGTACCACAGTATGACCATTAAACCCTATCTGACCCACAGATTAAAAGTGCCAGAAAAAAGCAGTCTTTGAACCACCTTTTTTAGTTTCCAGGGAAACATTGATTTTAAAACCTGTCCTGGGCCACAGCATGAGCCCCAAACCTGCATGAGCCCCCCATTTAAAAAAGTGCCGGAATAAAAGGAGTCTTTCAACCACCATTTTTGTTTCATGGACATTGACTATATCTGTCCTGTACCGCCAGAAGGACCCCTGAACCTGTTTGACCCACAGATCACAAAGTGGGACTATGCTATTTTGTACAGTGACTGTCATTTAGTATATTTTTTGGTAACTGACATTTGTTTATAGAATTTTATTTAGGGAAGTTTTATTTATGTTTTACATTATTATCATTTTTCTTTTTTTTCAAGTGTGATAACATCAACACTTTCAACTCCTCCCTGCAGTTAAAGGTTTTTTTTTTACACGTGTAATGTGTTAATTCTTCTGCACACCACATAATTTATACAAATGTCCTAATCATCCCAAAACACTTCTTAGTTGAGAAGACATTTGCCCTCCTGGCTTCTGAGAGTGATTCAGTGAATCAATTCAATGGTTTAATTTTTCCTCCAAATCCTTCTTCAGTGATTAGGAACAGACTCCCTGTCAGGAAGCTCCTGCTATACCGTGGAACTTGCTACTGTGTTTGCCCTTAAGTTTGCCCTCAGTCAAGATTGGTGGATCGTTTTCTCAGCTGGTTGCCATCTTGTTTCCTGTTTCCGTCCCAGGTCCTATATAAACTTCCTCAAGCCGTTTCTTCCCGCTTGAGTATTGTGTCCTAGCTCCTGCTTAGTTACAGTCCTCTCGCTAGGAACTTACCTTCCAGTTTGTTCCTCTCCTCGAGTCCACCCTGCAAACCTCGAGTGACCTGCTTACCGCTCGTCAGTTCCTGCTACTCCTCACCCTTTGGGTCCTTGCCTTCTCCTGCTGTTCCCAGATCAAGACTCCAGTGCCTCCTTGTGTTTTGTGTCTTAGCCCCTGCCATTGGACTCCAGCCATACCAAAACCCGTATCGTAACAGGATACTCAAGCCCAAAGGAGTCCGCCGGGGCTGGAAGCCCAGAAGCTCCATCCAACCCCAAATTTC
>JAODAL010028295.1:0-53570 GCA_025379985.1 Phyllomedusa bahiana | reverse complement strand
CCACGTTCAAAGGCACTAAAATACCTTTCTTCCCCATTGATGCTCGGTTTGAATCGGGGAAGATTGTCTTGCCCATGTTACTGCCTAAATGCGCTGAGTTGCCGCCATTGTTTGGCTGATTAGAAATTAATGTTAACGACTTTGGACAGGTTACCTAATAAAGTGGCCGGTGAGTGTGTGTGTATATATGTATATTATATTAATATATTGGGTGGTATGTATGTATATTATATATATATATAATATATATTAAAAATATATATATATATTTATATATATATATTATATATTAAAAAAAATAAATTTTTTTTATTTTTTTTTTTTTTTTTTTTTTCAAACCTAAAATCTTTGGGTGGAATATAGAACTGAAATTTTTTCTACATTTTTTGTGCACCCATGTACTGTTCTGCGGGAAAACGAAATCCGTTAGGTTTCTTTTATTTTTTTTTTTTTAAGCAAAAACTGCCGTTGTGGTGTAGTCCAGCAATGTGAACATGCAGTCATATTTTGGGCAGCATTTTCAAATTGCTGTGTGGACCTAGCCTTAGAGAACTGGGGGCTATGTTATCTGTAAGGGAATTTTCACACTGCGGTTTTTGGTGTAAATTTACTCTTCAATATACGGTCCCAAACCTGCTTCAAAAAATTCCTGGTTAGCGGCATTTTTTGAAGTACGTTTTCAAGCGTAATTAGGACAGATATGGAGCGTATTTTCCAGCGCTTACCTGCAGAAATTCCGCTCCACCGTTGTTTCTATGGGGGTTTTATTCGTGTAAACCCCTCAAGATTTGACAGGGGATTTAAAAGCTTTGCGAAATAGGAGCTGCAATTACGCTTGTAGAATACGCGCCGTGTGACTGAGAGCGCGGATTTCATTGGAAGTTAATGAAAGGTGCTCTGAAAATTTTGAAGTGTATATTGCTGCATATTTCAATGTAAATTATAGGGCAAAATACAGCGTGTGAACATGGCTTTACAATGGGTAATGTTTAATACCTCCAGTTCAAGCTACAAATTGAAAGCCGACTGTCGTTCTGCCGTCCTGTGCTAAGCTGGTAATTAACTAATAAGCAACTACATTGGTGTAATGATCTCACATGATGGATGGAGTGAGCTGACACATGTCTTGGTGCGTTGATTTGATATCCACATAATACTTTGCTGTTCTCTTAGGATATGTTCACATGGCTTATTTTGGCGCACATTTCGCTGTGTATTTTTCCTTTTATAGGCTAAAGTGCGGGCAATTATGGTAATCATAGTTTTTCATAAAGCTATGGATTACACGCGTTCCCCCGTCTACAATACGATCCTGTTGTACACGGGGGGGAGGGAATTGAATGCAATTGTTAGGCTTTTTCCACGGGGGAAATTTTGGGTGCATTTCCCCCGCATATTTCGCTCTAATATGATGAGATGGTGCTGAAATTTGGTAATCCACGTTCTCACAGGGTTTGCCTCCCCTCGCCCCCTCTTTCAATACGATCGGGGAATAAGGGGGTGGTGTTATTGCGCGAATACACCCCCGGAAAATAATGAATGTTATGGGGGCCCCGGGGGGCTGCAGGACCCCCCCCCCCCTCTTCCCTATCGCAGGAGTAGTGCGTATCCGCGCGATGCCCGAAAACACCCCCGGCGTAAAAAATTTTAGGGCGTATGTAAGCCTGCAATTTTCGCTTTTGAACTAGGCCTAAGGCCACTTCCACGGCTTTTTCCCTTTTCCGCGGGTTTTTGGGGCCGTATGCGCGCCGGATTTTCGCTGCTACGGCGCCAACCCGGGAGCAATTACGGTAATCCACTGCCTTTATTGAAAACAGGGAATCCGTCGCTCCTCCCCTTCGGCAATCCGCCGGGGGGGGGAAAGTGCTGCACTTTTTTTTTAAAGGTGGGACGCGCCTAAACAATGCATTCTATGGGGCCGGGGCGGCCCCCGCCGCGCTCCGGGCCCCCGCCCCTTTTTACGGGGATTTGTGCGCTCAATACGGCGCACAAATCCGTCGGGAATAAGCCGTGTGAACACGGCCTTAGCGTTGATTTACGTGCCGCTGACAATGCATGTCTATGAACCTCCCCCCTGAGCTTTGGAATTACACGTTGATCAGTGCGTGCTTCCAAAACACATGGCGTATTGCGTTGGGTACTATACGCACCGCAATAAGCCGTGTGAACATGTCCTTAGGATATGTTCACATGGCATAATTGCGCTGAAGTACGGCCTGCAATTACGGTAAAATCATAGCACTCATTGAGTGCTATGATAACCCTGTATATTCCCCAACACACCGTGCGTGGCGCAATACACCAGCATTAAGCCGTGTGAACCTACACTTACCAAATGTGAAGAAAGTTTGTGCGTACCATAATCGGATCTGCCTTCTATTTGGCTTTTCTCTACAGTAAGTCCTGGTTCACATCTGTGTCGCAGATTCTGTCAAAATGATGGAAAAAATAGCGCGACCTGCAGCATTATTTATTTTTTTTCTTTTTTGATTAACCCCCCTTTAGATGTCGCTGCAGACAGAAGAATTCTGCGGCTCCCAACACCGTAACTAAAGCAGCCTCTGGAAATTACGTGGAATAAGTGATGACAATGTCCTTATTCCAGGCAGGATTTTTCCATACCACAGATTGCAAAATCCACATCAGAAAAATTCATGCTGTACAAGCTGTGGTGCGGATTACCATTAAATATGATTGGAAGCTTTCAGGCTGATTTTCATGCAGATTTCGTTGTAGAAAGTGCATAGATTTTGGTGCACAAGCTTTCTACATTGAAATCCACTGCGAGAGCAGCCCTCAAGGCTATCTTTACTGTGGATGTTAAAGGGGATGCATCGCTTCTTCAGTTGGGCTGTTCTCTTGAAGCTGGTTGCTCTCACTTTCTGAAATCCAGGGGTGTTTCTTCCCCTACCAGCTGGGTGTTTCTTAACTGAAGGTGGATGACATAATCCCCCTTCACTTTTCATGCTGGCTCCAGTGTCTCCCCCTCCCCCTTCCACATATCACTGTAATTTCCCGATGCAGTCTTATTTTGTAAGAGCTGTTTACATACCACAGGCCTGCATTCAGTCTAAACAGTCATCTATGAACTCAGCACTGATCTCTCACAGCTGGAGGTTTGCTACAGTTGAATCCATCCAGAGTACAGATCTGTCTCCCTCCATGTTTACATAAGGCACCAATGCACAATTCTGCTGTTTTCTGATTGTAGCAGTAGCTGCAGTTTCAATGAGGAGCAGTTAGCTGTATAGTGAAATTTTTGTCGGTCCCTTACACGCAGGAGCATTAAGGCACTGTGGCACAATTCTGCTGTTTTCTGATTAGAGACAGCTGTTGAGGAGGCAGCTAGCTGAATAGAGTGAAATTGTTGTCGGCCCCTAATTCTGAGTGAGAGGCAGGAATGCAAGCTCCGTGAATACGGTCGTCCAGGGGCAGAACAGAATGTAAATTATTATAGCCCTCAGCTAATGACATGCAAGGAGGTGGGATCCGACCAGCACTGGAGAAGTTTGTTTACAGAAAATGAAGATAAGGAATACTGTGAAAACAAGATAGCTTTGCTAATGACATCCAATTGCAACGTTGCTTATTTTTCCTGTCCCCTTATTCTGAAGACCATTTAATGAAATGACACAACCCCTTTAAATCTACAGCACAATAGCTGGAAAGTGGGTGATTTCTGTAGTGAAATTTTTGAAAAAAAAAAAATTAACCTGCAGTGCAAATTTCTATTGCAGGTTTTCCTATTGACTAAAACGGGAAAGTGAAAATCTGCAGCCCAATCCTTGTCTTGGAATGTGCATATAGAATATATAATATTTTTTTTTTTATTGAGGAATTATTATTTATTGTGCCATTAATTCCAGGGCACTGTACATTCAAGGGGGGTTACATACATAACATATGTTAGACAAAATACAATGGCAATAATAAAGGGCTAAGAACTGATAAGGAGGGAGAGAGGGCCATGCATGCAGAGGCTTAGGCTAGGTCTACACAGCGTAGGTCAAAAAACAGCATAGAAAACCAAAAACGAAAAAACGGCTTTGAATGTCAGTTTTTCTTTTTTTTCTTTTTTTTTTTTTGTCCAAAGCAGCTGGGTCTCCGACGTGTTTATTTTGGCAGTTTTTAATGTATGTAGAATCCATATCACGGTTTCAGCAGAACCGTCCAAAATCCGGCGAAAAACCATCCGGCAGTTTACCTAGACTTCAATAGTAAATTTTCTGCCCTGCTCTGTCGTTTTTTTTCAACGTGTTATAACAAAATGTACAACAGAAAAAGAACGTTCTGTGTAGACTACTCAATTTTTTTACTATTAAAGTCTATGGGACCTGTTTTCAGTAGTTTGTTTTTTTTTTCAGCAGTTTTAGAAAACGAAAAACACTGAAAAAACCAATGGTTTTTGTGTGCTGTGTAGCCTAACAATCTACAAGAGGTGTGCATTATGGTGTAAAGGCAGCAGGGTTGTTGTAGGTTGTATGCTATTAGCTTGCATTTGAAACTTGTGAGGGTGTTTGAGAGTCTGATATGTTGGGGTAATGAGTTCCGGAGTATTGAGTTGGGGGCGAGTTTTGGAGACGGTTATGTGAGGAGCTGACACAGGGAGACCTGAGAAGAAGGTCCTGTGAGGAGCGGAGATTGCGTGAGGGGAGATATCTGGAGATTAGAGCAGAGATGTATGGAGGGGAGAGGTTATGGAAAGCTTTGTAGGTTATGGTTAGTAACTTGAACTGGATTTGCTGGGCAATGAGTAGCCAGTGAAGGGATTGGCAGAGGGGAGAGGTGCATTAGGCTTCTACTGCAGCCTAGTGGAAGCCAGTAAACCAAGAAAACAAGACTGAGGTAAGATGAATCAATGTAGTGAGACAACCCCTTTAAATCTTGAGGAATGATGTCCAAGGAGAGACTTGATTCATCACTATAAGCCCCGGTTCACACGGCTTATTTAAGCTGTAATTGCGAGCCGGATTGCGCTCGCAATTCCGGCTTGAATAAGGGGCGGGGGCGCGGCCCGCCGGCCCCATAGACTTGCATTATCCACGGCGCGTATTGCGCCTGGATAATGTGCAGGTCACTTTCTCGAATCTGCCGGGCGGGGAGGAGCGACGGAATCCACTGTTCTCTATGAAAACTGTGCCATGAGAACGTTGAATGTTTGAAATAGCTGCCCCAGGAGCTGTGCACAGCAGGAACAGGTAAGGGCTTCAAGACAGGCTCAGAAATTATTTACACCAAAATAATGAACACTTCTGTAGACATATAGAAGAGTTTTAAAATGACCTCTTTCTTCCACATTATCTTCACATGCTTGGTTGAACTTGATGGACATATGTCTTCCTTACCATCTATATTATGTAGCTATGAAACTGCTAATGTGTGAATTTAGTCTGTCATCATGCTTTTAATTTTACCAAATTTTGCAGATGCTTCACTTTTTGTGTCATCAAACCTGTTGGACAAGTGTGTAGGCTCTCCTCTAATATTGGAGATGGAGGATATGTAGATAGCTACTAGCTGGCTGCATACATATAAAGTATCTAGGACTAATGTCCAAAAAATGCCTGGTCATACCCCCAAAAAAAAAAAAAATTAAAAAAAAAAATTACACCAATTAAATATTATAAAGTTTATTAATCATACATAATTAACATACAAATATAAACAGCACAGACCTAAGATCCGAAGAAAAGAAGGTGGATACACAGACTCAAAAAGATCACCATTGGGCAAAAGAAGTACAAATAATACATTACATAAGTCCTTATGAATATTGATCATTACAGAGAAGAAAGTGCAGAGCACACACTAAGGGCATGTTCACATGGCTGATTCTGGGTCGGATTTCAGCCGTATTTGTGCTCCAATACGGCTGAAATCCATCCCAGGCATTACGGTAAACCACAGTTCTCATAGAGAACTATGGATTCCGTCTCCCCTCGGTGAAAGTGACATGCACATTATCCCGGCGGGATACGAACCGTGGATAATGAGTCTATGGGGCCGGCGAGCTGCTACCCCCCGCCCCCGCTACACGGCACACGGCGTAATTGCAGGCGAAATCCGTCCCGCAATTACAGCGTGAATAAGTCGTGTGAATGTAGCCTAAGGGCCACATGTATGAAAACTGTTTGGGTCTAAAACTCACTCTTTTGCCCATAGAAACCTATTGGCAAAAAAATTAGTTTTAGACCTAAATGGGTTCATACATGTGGCCCTAAGTGTGCACAGTGCCCAAATCCAAGTGGAGGGACCATACTAAAAGAGTATAATGTGAAAACGTGCAAAGTGGCAAAAAGATCAGTAATTACACATATAATCCTGTTCACCCACCGCACACCCAATCCACACGGGCTGAAGTATCTTGCGCGAAGAGGGAATTATGGGCAGTCTTCATCGTTACCAGGGGCAGTGGGGTTTGGATTTTATCGGCATGACCTTCCTCGGTGACTTTTAATACTTGTATAATTTACAGCGAGGGGCATGTTCTAGAATGCCTCTTTCCCAGTGAGTGTCATGTATCATTGTGCACAGTTACTGACTGTATTAGGGTATGTTCACACGGCATATTTCGGTGCATAATATATATATATGCGCTGCAATACGCCCGAAGTATTCCCTGCAAATATAGTAATTCATAGCTCTCATAGCTATGATTACCTGACGCTTTCCCTGATGTGTATTACACGCCGAGAGAAAGAAGTGACGTCGCTTCCTCCCAGTGCTTACACCGCGGGGAAAGTGAAAGGCTATGTCTTAATTGTTCAGCAGATTTCAATCCGCTGTAAATCTGACTGTACCCAGTGCTGTGTAGACTTCAATAGAAAATCCATGCTGTAGTTTACACGGCACAGGTTTTCTACTGAAGCCGCGGTCCATCCGGCTTGAGATAGAACCCGTCATATTCCCATGCAGCCCATGTTCTGGGCTGCTGGGAATCCGAAATCCGACCCCGTTTGTGCCAAAAGCCAGGGTACAGCAATCTTAAAATGTTGTTGGATTTTGGACAGCGTTCAACATTCCTGTGCAGATGTAGTCAAGGTCTATGGGAACCGGCACAGAGTGTTTTAGAAGGACATGCCGGCCAGCACGTACTTCTGAAACACCCAACCTTTATCGGTGCACAGTACGCGCCGATATACGCCCCAAAGCCGCCGTGTGAGCTCACCCTTAGGGGTCATTTACACAGCGATGGACAAATACCGATGAGCGGAGAAAAGTCCTCCCCCTTCCCATCAAGGCTGTGGAGTCGGCAAGCCGAAGCCCCGACTCCGACTCCTCAATTTCTCAAACCTCCGACTTCCGACTCCTGACTCCCTCATACATGGCGCATGTTTAAGTAATAACTTTACTGTAGTAAAGTGGTAACATCAGGCTGTTTATCGCCTTATGATGCAATAATCAAGCTGTTTTGGTAGAACAGACATGGACAAGCTAAAGGGTAACAATGTTTTACTCTTTTGAACACTTGTTGTGGGTAGAGATGAAGTAAAAGTTGTATTTGTATCCGAGTCCAGTCTGCACCAACACTGGGAATGTGTAGAAGAGACCTGGGATCAGATTTTGGTCAAGATATGCTTGAATCTGATCCAGAGCCCAGAAGGATTTAGGCAGTATTGAAAACCAAAGGTGGATTTCCCAAATACTAACAAAATAATAAAAATTAATATTTAGATTTTTAGGAGCAAAACAGTAACAATGCAGTTACAGGAAAGAATCTGAAGAACTAAGCAGATGCTAAATACTTGCAAGTCACATTTATGTATAAGATGTAAGATGACTGTATATAAAATGAAAGTAGCCTCATGTACAAAGCTGTAGTGGATGGTGAGATATGGAACCTGAAAGTCACAAGTTCAAACCATTGTTACCATTTTGCTTGTCAGTGTAAAATATATTTATTGGATATGACTTTAGGACACAAAAAAATTGTAAATATGCAAAACACGGCAGGAACATTGTGGAGTCTCTGAATTTGTTCTGAGAAATATTATCGCCTCCATCAGATCCTGCATACATGACCTTACATCTGATCTCGTTATTTCCAGGATAGAGAACGGCCTCTTTACACTAACTTGGGATGGGGGCAAAGCGGTGACCACAGGGGCAACATCTCTAACAATGTCAGGGTATATAGGAATTGCCTCAGTTTTGATGAATGGTTGAACTCTTCTACTACTTTGAAAACAGGTGAAAAATTTTGCTGAACTCTGTTTGCCCTGGGAGCAGAATCTTTTCCCCTGGGGCAGCGCTTTGCCTGCTCCGTGTCATCAATTACACTCCTCATGTGATAATGCTGAAGATATGGGAGCAGCAGCATCGGCCGGACACATCTCCTCTTGCTCTATGCATCGAACTAACTGGACCAACTAATTATATATTTTGGGAGTCGGTCCCTTTTATGACGACTCCTGCAAAATAGCCACCGACTCTCCGACTCCACAGCCCTGCTTCCCATTGACATGTTCATATTCCGTCCGAAAACTGGACGGAAGAATGTGCATGTAGAAGGTTTGCCAGGCGGCCGGCGGTTTTAAAAAACGCCGGGCGGGAAACCTGTGCAGTGGGTACTGCTGCGCGGGTCTTCCATAGCGACCCGGTGTGTTAGTTTGCGCCCGGTTTTTCAGACGGCCTGCAAATCCGCAAACCCGTGCCGTGGGGACATGGCCTTAGTCTTCTATGTGTAGCCAGACTAATAGGTATCCTGTATCTTTGATGTGTTTGCTCTGCCAGTATGGAGGGAAATTTAATTTGTTCCACTGATGTTACTTCACAGTGTTCTTGGGCGACTTGTCTACAGTCGACCTGTGAAAATGACCGAGCCTTTAGCGACGTCTCCATTAGATTGCAGCGCTGACAAATGTTGACATAATTCCACAAGTATTTCGCAGGTCTGTGTCATGTGATGACTCGGTACCTGCTTCCCTTTCTCATGGTTTGCTGTCGCTCAGCTTGTCGCTGCTTGTCTAGGTGGCTCCTGCTCCGTCCACTTGTTGTCAGCCTATGTGTCAGCAGTTGTACATCCAGCGCTTGCTGAGCCTGAAGCCAACTCATCTACAAGTTAGTGGAGGTGTGGCAGTGCCACGGTAGGGGTGAGATCATTCCCTTTGTCCGTGAAATTAGCAAGTGGTGAAACGGTTATATTGTTCAATGTGTTCTAGAGCCAAACCATAAATCACAGCGGTTATTATAACCGGGATTTTGATCTTGGATAAGGTTGACTAGATTCCTTGAATTACTAGCACGTACGTCACTGCTGCACCTATAGGCATATGAATATTCACTAGGTCTTCAGGCTTCCAGATCTGCTGCAGGCTCTGGTAGTGTGAGCTTCATAAGCAGCAATAAGAAACAGACTAAAAATTTAAGCACAGTAGAAAGTTTCAGGCTGCTTGTCAATGTGGCGTCTGTGATTTGTCAGGCTCTATTGTAATGAGCTGCTGGGATAAAAGAGATCCTTTACCCCCAAATAAAAGACTTTTGGTTAAAGTTTTCCATCATTGCCATAATGGAATCCAATTTAGGATCAAAATCTAACTTTATAGCTCCCATCCAAATGTTGAGGCTAAATTAGTCGAAAGCTGGCCATACATGTTGAATTCAAGTCCAATTAACCCACTGGTTTGGTGATTTTTTTTTTTTTTTAACCCCTCGCCGCCTCAGCCAGTTTTAACCTCCCTGAAAGAGCGCCATTTTTTGAAATCTGACATGTCACTTTATGTGGGAATAACTTTGACATTTTTACTTAGCCAAGTGATTCAGAGATTGTTTTCTTGTGACACATTGTGCTTTAAGGCCCTGTTCACACGATGGATTTGAACGAGGTTCTGACGCGGTTTCCGCGGCCAAAACCACGTCCAAATCGCACCCATTTTATTAACATGGTTTCCTATGGGTTTGGCCGTGGCCTTGCCGCACGTGTTTGAGAGCTCTCCTGTCAATTCTTGACAGGAGTCCTCAGCGCGGCAGCCGCACGGTATTGCCGCAAGTGTCGCCGAAGCTGGCGGCGCGGTTTTCACCCTGCCTACTAATTTGCATGGGGGCAAACCCTCGCCCCAAACCACTTGCGCCGCAACCACGCTCAGCGCCCGAGCCGCAAACCCGCGTCGGGAGATGCGAGTTTGCAGTGAGGTTAGGACAAGGTTTGGCCGCGGCCAAATCCGTCGTGTGAACATGCCCGAAGTTAGCTAAAAATTTTGGTCCTTACAATCCTTGTTTATTTGTGAAAACATATCATGAAAATTCAGAAAAATTTGCCATTTTCAAACTTAAAAATTTCTGCATGTAAGACAGTTATTCCACACAAAATGGATTATAACTAGGGTCATGTCCACTGTATGCTGGCATCTTTTTTTAAATAGCTTTCTATTTTTTTACTACATTAGGGGGCTTAGAAATTTAGTAGTAATTTTTCAAGAAAATTTTAAACATGACCTCTAGCAGTATCAGGGATCAGTATAGACGCTGACCCAGTCATCCAGCCATCCTAATTTTGCCCTCATTAAATTTTTCGCTGATGGTTGCTTTTGCTTTTTTGAAACCCATCAACTACCAGAGGTGGCTGTTCATTCACTACTTAAAGGGGATTTGCCAAGAGACCATTTACGTACCTCCGGTCAGCATGATAGCAGGATGTAAACAAATCGGCTGAGTCATGAAGCTGCAGGGGAGAGAGGGTGGGGGCCAGTGAGGAGTGACGAATCCAAGGGAGCGTCTCAAAACTTAAGTGAAATAATAAACCGTACAAGAGTGGATTGTCAATACAGCAGACACAGCCTCAGACTGCACTGTCGGGAGGAGCCTTATCTGCTAAGTAGCTAATGTAAACAAATCACAGAGCTGAAAGAGAGAGACGCACACAGCCAGAGCACAAAGCTGCATAAGGGATCCTGTGACATGTTCACTGAAATAAAAAAAACTATAACTTGGGGATTCTATACAAAAGACAACACCTATTCTACACAGCAGCTTGAAAACTTCTTCATGTTCTCTGTCATCAGATAAAGCAGGGATCGAATCACTCTACAACTAGTTTATTCTGTATACAAAAGAAAACATTGCTACCCGGTGCCTTAAAAACTTCTGCAGCTCAGTCTCATCTGATAAGAAGCTCTCTGAGAAAGCCGTCCAGCATTTGTCAGGCTGTATCTAATAGACGCTTTGAAGTAACCAAGGGCATGTAATGAAGGCTGTAGCTCTCTCAGACTGCAATTTTTGTAATCACATATATTTAGAAAAGTGATTAAAAACCCATTTGGAGGATCCCACGTCAACATTACATTGTGGCAAAACCCCTTTAATACATCCCACCCCTTGCCATTGTCCTGACATGTTAATTACTCTATGGGTATGTTAACACAATGTAATGCGGCGCGTATAGTACGCGCCGCAGTGCATCGTGTCTTTCGGGAGCTCGCGCTAATACGCATGTACCCCCGCGGGGCGGGTGGGGGGCGGCAGCCCGCTGTCCCCATCGACATTCGTTGGCATGTCACTTATCGCCCCGCGCGTACAATATGATTGAGAACTATGGATTACCGTAATTTCGGCGCGCATTAGAGCGCTAATACGCAGCGAAATGCGTGCCAAATTTACGCCGTGTGAACATACCCTATCTGTCAATGGTTTTAATGTTATAACTGACTGGTGTATGTCATTCCTGGCGGACCTTGTGTTCAAGGTTCTGAATGGATAAGTGTGAAGATACTTCCCTTTCCTTCCCCAGTACAGAAAAATATTGCCTTATTTTCCTTTCATGTATTGCTTGTGGTTTAATATAATCTTCTCTATCCCTGTGGAAAGAATAAAGCAATTATGTCATTACCTATTTTTTGTATTGAGACTATATAGAGACAAGTAACAGCTGAAGCAAAGTGAGACTAGCCTGCCCTGCCATACAAAGGTTTTCTCTCAAAGCTAGATTAGGACAATACATGTAATTTTAATTGCATGGGACTGCTGAAATAAAAATATAAAGCATTGCGTAAAGTTCTAAAAATATTCTAGGAATATTGGTTTTAACTAAAGTACTCCTTTCTGGTGGCAGTGTCCTCTTACTTTAGGCCAAATCACTTTGGGTGACTTTGTGAAGCCTCCCAGGGTGTGCTATAATATAAGGTTGACTAGGCCATTGCTGTATGCATAGGATATTTGTGATAATTATAGGATACTAGCTGGTAGAACAGATCGATTAGCAAAATATTATGCACAAACAATTGAAATGTTGATGACAGGGTGGATAGCAGCCTATTATGGAAATAATAATACACAGTATTTATATAGCACCAACATACTTTACAATGTAGAGGGTATAAGTAGAGACCAAAAAATCCCCAAAATCATTACATAGGAAAAAGCTACTAACACGTGAATGAGGGCTTACAACAGGGGTGAGACAAAATGGGAAAGTGCTTAGTTAAAACAATGGTTTAGTCGTTTACCATAAATACTGAGTAGCACACACATAGATGGATGAACCTGTACTGGTTGAGGGCATATTTAATTGTTCTTAGGTTATGTCTACACAGCACTGGATTTTGGTCGGTTTTTCAGCAGATTCAGTATTTTGAATCCACTGAAAATCTGACCATACCCAGTGCTGTGTAGCCCTCAATAGAAAATCTGTGCTGTTGTCTACACCGCATGGATTTTTTTACTGAGGGTCACCTAAACCTAAAACCCTCCGGCTGAACATAGAACATGTATATGCCGCCGTCTGATTCCCGCAGCCCTAATGTTCTGGGCTGCCAGGAATTTGAAATCCAACTGGGTTTTTTGTGCAGAGACGTGAAAATGCCGTGTAGTGTACACAGCTTGGATTTTCTGTTGTCGGCTTTGTAAACCGATGTCTTATAGAATATGTTCTATAATCCGGCGTATTACTGTGGATTCTAATACAGTTCAATGTTAAAACACCGGTTGAAATCTGAAAACCGTTCACAACAAATGCAGTACCACGATTGTAAAATAACATTGGATTCTATAACCGAATCCGACGCCATTTTACCATTGCTGTGTAGACAGTCTTAGGGCCACATGTATGAAAACTGTCTAGGTCTAAAACTCACTTTGTTGCCCATAGCAACCAATCACTGTCTCTTTCATTTCATATAGTGCTCTGGAAAAATGAAAGGGGCATTCTGATTGTTTGCTTTTGGCCACAAAGTGAGTTTTAGACCTAGACTGTTTTAATGCATGTGGCACTTAGTGTCTGGCATATTGTTGTTTATAAAGTTCATTTTTGCCAATTATGGACAACTTTGCAATAATTACACTTATGTAAAACTTTTACAGATGTAGATCCAGTTACCGCAATGTAGCTGTGGTCGGTCCATAGACTTCAATAGAACAGACAAAGTCTTATTTTGACCATGTTTTTTCTAATTGACAGCACTACAAACTTTATGCGCGAGATAGAACAGCGGGGTCCACAGTGCTTGTGCATTCTACGCACAAAGCTTGTAGGTTTGACAAATGGAGTGAAGGGTGTCCTAAAACGCCTGTTTGTTCTATTTAAGTCTATGGGCTGGCGCAATTATGTTTTTGTTTGGCAAGTAAATGGCCATACACGTTATATAGCTGTTGATCGACTGCTTGTTCAGCTGGCCGCTATCTCCCATCCTCTCATACACACGTGTGCCTGGTCCACCCGAGCATGCATGTGTTCTGCGTGGAAATGGGAAAACTGCTGCTGCCAGGCCCCCATGGTAAATATATGTTGCTTGGCACACTAAATGATAAAAAGAATCCTTGAGAGTGCTGGGTATATATGATATTTCAATCCACTAGAGTCCAATATAAGTATACACCCGCACAACAAATTTTGTGATTTCTATTATTCATATAAAAATTGAGATGATAAAGCACTTCAAATAGGAAAGGCAACTAAATATATGAAAGTTTTCGGTCAATTCATAGAACTTTCTCAAATATGTCGCGCTGAAAATAATAAAATAATCACATTAAATACGTATAGTAAAAACACACAATAGACAACATCACAATAACAATGCCTATAATATACACTGTACAAAATCATATAAATACCCTGTTTCCCCGAAATAAGATGGGGTCTTATATTCACTTTTGCTCCTAAAGATGCACTAGGTCTTATTTTCAGGGGATGTCTTATTTTTCCACAAATAAATTATAGCATGCTGTACTAGTGTGTGTGTGTGTGTGTGTGTATGTATATATGTGTGTATATATATATATAGTAACCTGAAAACCTACCTCTACAGGATTGCTTATATCCAACATTAACCGTGTTGCACTGCTCCACTCCACAAACATGTCTGCCCCTCACCCTCTGTCTCTTCACCCCTTCCCTGTAGATTGTAAGCCCTCACGGGCAGGGACCTCTCTCCCTCCGTGCCAGTTGATAGTCACTTATTGTCACTTTGTAATTGTTTGACCAATGTTATTTATGTACCCGCCTGAAATGTACAGCGCCCTGGAATCAAGGGCACTCCGAAATAAATGATTTTATATATATATATATATATATATATCTCAAAGTTTATAGTCACAAACCATAGGATATATGTATGTAAAAGACATTTTATGGCAGCTGCAGTGACTTATCTTACAGGATGGCAAATGTGACATGCTGGGGCTTGTAGAAGTTCTAGCATGCCCCATCAGCCATCCTGTGAGATGTGTGTGTCTGTATCATTGCTCTTTTCTCCCCCCATCCCTCACTTACTTGTACACTGTCTCCTGCCCTGGGATGTTCGGGACCTGTGGAGACATCAGTCACATGACCTCCCTGCACAGGTGCTTCAAAACTCTTCTACAACAATATGACCCAGGGTTATTTCTCGGGGTGAGCGGGGCTTGGGAACACCCCCCCCCCCCCCCCCCACACACACACACACTTTTTTTTCTCTGCCCACCCTTAGGGACAGTCCTGTGTATGGGGAGCTGCAGCAATGATTTCCGTAATGTCTTATTTTCGGGGGGTGCCATATATTGGGGAATTCAACAAAATCTGTTATGTCTTATTTTCAGGGAAACCCGGTACTAATCAAGGAAGATTGTGTACAGTGTATATTGTAGTTATTGTGATGTCTATTGTGTGTTTTTACTATAAGTATTTAATGTGATTATTATTTTCAGCGCAACATATTTGAGAAAGGTGTGTGAATTGACTGAAAATGTTGATATATTTAGTCACCTTTCCTATTTCAAGTGATTTATCATCTCAATTTCTGCATGAGTAATTTAATAAAAATTACGTTTTTTGAAACTCCATTTTCTATGCAGGTTTATGCTTATATTAGGCCCCTATGGTAAACCATCCCCATCTAAATCATTGGGGGTTAAGTAGACCTTTATCTTGCGTGTATGCCCAGCTTTAGGATAAAATTGCTTTTATTGAAGATCTTCAATCGGTAGTTATTACCCCCTTATTCACCTTTTTTCTGCTTCTATGAAATGGTGGTGTTGTTTTTCTTTCTTTTTTTTTGTTCTCCGCTTTTCTTTTTTACTGTGTTGTTGGAAAATATTTTTTTTCTTTAAGGGTTATTATGTTTTATTAATCACTCACAAGCTGCATGTATGTCAGTGAACTCTGCACTACCGTTTATAAAGCAGTGACACACTGGTAGTTCAAGGGCTTGTCCTTTTGTCATGATATCAATCTTGAATGAAATATTTCATCCTGAAACTATACTATCCGATTATATCACTATGACCTCAGAAGAAGCTGTGTTGTGAAACGTGCCTTGGGTGGTGAATCACTTTTTAAAAAAAATTTTTAACAAATATTTAATTCACTTCCATTGCTTAATGGTGTTATGTGCTCTAAGGGCATGTCCCCACGGCACTGGTTTGCGGCCGGTTTTTCAGATGGTTTGCAGTTTTGCAGACTTAGGAAAAACCGCCCGCAAGCTAACACACCGGTATTTGTCCTGTGCCGTGGGGGATGAGCCCTTAATATTCTTGTTTTGTCTCAATGGACAAAATACATTTCTCATAAATTGCACTTTGTGTATGTTATTTGTATGTTTTGCCAGCAGATGAATTAAGATTATCTGGCACTCTGTTGCTTTTCTTTGCCCAAATTTATTATTTTGTGCTTAACTTATCCACCAGTCCTTATTTTTTTATAATTTTTAGGTCTGTTGTACTAGATATTTTTCCCTTTCGATAGAATGAAATGCAGTTTTTAATATGTGATAATCCGTTGGTCCCTGCATATATTAAAAGGAACCTGTCAGGTGGTTTATGCTGCCTTGTCTAAGAGCAGAATATAATAGGAGAGAAGCTGAGCTCTGTGATATATAGGGTTATATGATGGAGGCAGAGAAGCTGAGCTCTGTGATATATAGGGTTATATGATAGAGGGAGAGAAGCTGAGCTCTGTGATATATTGGGTTATATGATAGAGGCAGAGAAGCTGAGCTCTGATATATGGGGTTATATGATGGAGGAGAGGAGCTGAGCTCTGTGATATATAGGGTTATATAATAGAGGAGGGATAAAGTGGCAATTGTTTGTACATTTGTCTTTGCTAGATGTCATTGGTTTTGTGGATTTTTTACTATTGAAGGTTTATATTAAAAATAAAATAAAATCTGATTTTCGGGCATTCTGTTGCCAGAGACCTTTTTTGAAGCGTGGTTATTAAGTCACTCATCCACTGTTTGAAATGGTGACTTCTGGCCACAGATGTATCTGTTGGACCCTGTTGATCTCTGGAGAGAGCTGTGGTTTGACTAGAAAGTAAGTGAACTTTTTCTATGAGCGCAATGTGTGCAGAGTGAGAAGTCTGAGGAGGACCGTGTCCAAAAATGTTGTGGTTACCAGCAATTATGGAAGATGACATTTGGCTTCTTCACAAAGTCCATGGAGAGGACAGTCAGACAGTTACTCAGAAACAGATGTGCAGTTCACTTACCTTCTGTTACAAGTAAAATATTGGACATATTGCTGTTTTTCTGGTGGGCGAAAAAGTCACCGATTTTGGTGCATGCTGCATTTATTGCACGCTCACTGCAAAGTGGGTCGAGTAAGATGCATATTTTTTTTTCTTTCATAAATTTCCTCCATAATCTTCCTTTTGTCCCAGTTAAATGGGTTGTCTCGCTACATTGATCATCTTATCGCAGTCCTGTTTTCTTGGTTTCACTTTGAATTCAGGGGCGTGTTTACTGGCTTCTACTAGGCTGCAGTAGAAGCCAGGTCTGTAGCTATAGCGACCTGAGGAGCTGCTGCAGCCCATACCAGAGGGGGTCTCTAGGAATAGGTGGGATACTGGTTAATGGACACATATTGCAAAGTGACTTGTTTTTGCAAGATCTTTAACAGAAAAAGCAATCCTTGTAGTGCGACAACCCCTTTAAGCCTTTTTTTTCCCCTTCAACTTAAAGGGGTTTTGCCATGAAGTGAGTTCCTTACGTCTTATCTGCTCAGGAGAGAATATAAACAAAGCATGCTGAGTCACGGGGGAGAGGGAGGAGGGTGAGCAGAGAGTGAGGAAGAAAGGAGTGTCTGCAATGTTTGCTCAAATGATTACATTACAACCAGTGGAATCTCTATACAAAAGACACAGCTGCACACACTGCACTTTCTCCCCAGAACCTTGCAAGCTCGTTCATGTTTCCTGTCATCAGATAAAGTGCAGACACGCAAGCATGGCCAGATCAGCTACTGTCAGTGTCCTGGTCATGTCTATTGTAGACTTTCAGGAAACTAAGAGGGACTGAGCAATGCTGCATCTCTCACAGGCTCCACTTTTTGTAATCGCTTATATTTAGAAAAGTGATAAAATACCCATTTTGGAGGATCCCACGTCAACATTACATCGTGGCAAAACCCCTTGAAGTCCACCAAAAAGTGCTCAAACTTGCCCTCATTCTCCAATGCTTGGACTACTGCAACATTCTTCTTTGTGGTTGCCCATCTAACCTCCAATTCCCCTTCACATCTGTTCCTAGTTGATCTCTCTTTCTTTATCCCTCACCTACTGTCTCGTTCCCCCTCCCATTGTTATTCTGTGTCAATGGGGTCTACTCTTCATCAGTCTGTCATTCGCTAAAGGGGCTGGTACACAAGGAACATTGAATCTGAAGTGATGCAGCTGTCAAGGGACAAGTCTTGCCCAGGCTTTTTTGTGTGCAGGCTGCTTACTCTGCATTTTTCATAAGCTCTTGAAGGGTACAGCCATTTCCTTGATGTATGAATATAGTTATGTGTGATGCCAATTGCAAATACTTAAAGGGGTTGACTCACAACATTGATTCGTACTGTCGTCTTGGTTACATTTTGAATTCAGGGGCATGTTTACTGGCTTCTACTAGGCTTCAATAGAAGCCAGGTCTGTAGCTATAGCAACCAGTGCTGGCAGCCTATCAGGAGAGATCAAACAGGTCTGTAGCTATAGTGTCCTGAGGAGCTGATGCAGCCCATACGAGAGGGGATATCTAGGAATAGGTAGGACACTGTTAATGGACATATATTGCAAAGTGACTTGTTTTTGCAAGATCTTTAACATAAAAAGCAATCCTTGTAGCGAGACAACCCTTTTGATCTCCTCAGGAGTAATTGAGCCACTATGCTCATCATTGTCTATGAAATTATTCTTGAAGTTGTAACAGGATAAAACCACAAGTCAGGAGTTCATACCTGTCCTACGGCAGTTTTTAGTCCATGTACTGCTTTGGCACGGCCTGATTGTCGTATATTCATGATTACAAAGTACTTACTGTGCTATATACAGTAGATGCCCACTATGTGCGGCCTTCGCCACAAAGTACAGTGGAACAATGGCCTCAGGTTACAGTATTTTCAACATATAATGATCTTTCCTGGGTCGTGATGTTAAACCACATTTACTATATAATGCCATAGACACTGCTGATCTGTTGCCGATGAGATTGTTTGGAAGATCAAGTCAAACATTGGTGTTTCAGTGGTAAAACACCTGTATTAGAGAAGTGCAGGCATTGATTAGGGGTCTAGTAGTGCCTCTGTACAGTGCAGTGCGGTACTACAGTATGTTCTGTACAGTGCAGTGCGGTACTACATGTTCTGTACTGCTAAGAGAAGCTGCTTCTTTTTAAAAGCTCTAGTGAAACATTAGACGCATCTTGTGGTGTTTTTCTTCTTTTTTCCAAAATGCAGCGAGTCCTGGTGTGGTGGTTTTATAAAAAAAAAAAAAATCACAGAAAAATGGCCATAATCACTGCTCCATGGCTGGACAAAAGCCATTCCCAGTAGGAGGCAATACAAGTCCCAGTGCTGCATGGGAGAAATTGAACAGATGCATCTCACTAATGAACTGCTCACACACCATTCCATGAGGGGTGCTACTATTTGAATAAGAACCAGTTCACACCAGTAAAGCCATAGCACCATAAAGGGAGGTTACTTGCATGCAAAAATATTGATAAACAACCACTCGCACACCAACTATCCATGAGAGGGGTGATTGCTATTATAAGGGCATGTCCCCACGGCACGGGTTTGCGGTTTTCCACACCATCTGGAAAACCGGCTGCAAACGAACATAAGGCGCTCCTATGCAAAACCCATGCAGCAGTCACCACTGCACATGTTTTTTTTTTTTTTTTCCCGGACGGAATCTGTGCATGTGAAGGAGGAGGGCTTTTCTCCGCTCATCGCGGAGAAAAGCCGCCTCCACCCTCCCCCCGCGCGGCCGTGTGCAATGCACACAAATCGGACAAATACCGGTCGGATAAACCGACCGTTATTTGTCCATTGCCGTGTGGATGCACCCTTACAAATGCATATAGATAAGGCTTATGTAGGGTGCTAGTTACACAGTTATGTGGTGCACCATGATGGCTTACAACCAATTGTTGACAATCGTAAGGCAATGTTTACACAGCAATATGAGAATGGTGGCCAAAATTCAACAGCGTTTTCACAACACTGGTCAGCACCGCTTTTTTGTGTGCGTTTTTTGCATGGTCGCGGTCCGGATTCCTGGCGGCCCAGTACATTGGGGCTCCGGGAATCCGACTGTGGTCCGGTGGAATCTACAACATGTTCTAAATTCCGCCGGACGGTTTTAGATTTAGGAAACCCTCGGTAAAAAAAAAAAAAAAAAAAAAAAAAATCTGTGCTGTGTAGACTACAGCACAGATTTTCTATTGAGGGCTACACAGCGCTGGCTATGGTCGGATTTTCAGCAGATTCAAAATACTGAATCCACTGAAGAACCGACCAAAATCCAGTGCTGTGTAGACATAGCCTTACTATGTGGTTGATAGTGTTGTCCAGCATATTCCAAGTGCCTTACACAAAATACTGACACCCTCTGCTCCCCAGTATTACAAGGCAAAACTACATACTTGAAAAATATCAAACATGAGGTATTAGTTGATATATTGGCCAATGTAGGCAAGCTCACAACCCGGCAAGGATCACATGCACAGATTCCGTCCGGAAAAAAAAACAAAAACCTGTGCAGTGGTGACTGCTGCATTGGTTTTGCATAGGAGCCCCTTATGTTTGTTTGCAGCCGGTTTTCCAGATGGTGTGGAAAACCGCAAACCCGTGCCGTGGGGACATGCCCTAATAATAGCAATCACCCCTCTCATGGATAGTTGGTGTGCGAGTGGTTGTTTATCAATATTTTTGCATGCAAGTAACCTCTTTATGGTGCTGTGGCTTTACTGGTGTGAGCTGGTTCATATCCAAATAGAGGCACCCCTCATGGAATGGTGTGTGAGCAGTTCATTAGTGAGATGCATCTGTTCAATTTCTCCCATGCAGCACTGGGACTTGTATTGCCTCCTACTGGGAATGGCTTTTGTCCAGCCATGGAGCAGTGATTATGGCCATTTTTCTGTAATTTTTTTTTTATAAAACCACAACACCAGGGCTCGCTGCATTTTGGAAAAAAGAAGGAAAACACCACAAGATGCGTCTAATGTTTCACTAGAGCTTTTAAAAGGAAGCAGCTTCTCTTAGCAGTACAGAACATGTAGAACCGCACTGCACTGTACAGAACATACTGTAGTACCAAACTGCACTGTACAGAACATACTGTAGTACCAAACTGCACTGTACAGAACATACTGTAGAACCGCACTGCACTGTACAGAGGCACTACTAGACCCCTAATCAATGCATGCACTTCTCTAATACAGGTGTTTTACCACTGAAACGCCCATGTTTGACGGCAAGGATCCTCATTGTCTTGTGAGTCCCTTTACCAACTTGACTAGCAGTTTCCAGAAAAAAATTGTAATACAATGGGACATTTACTTAAAAAACACACACGCGGCGGCCATTTTCAGAGCTCCATGGTTGGATCAAGTAACATTCCCACCTAATGCCTCAGGTTTGCTATTTTTCAGTATGCAGTTTTGCCCTGTGATACTGGGGAGCAGAGGGTGTCGGTTTTTTTTTTTGTTGGTATATAGAGTAGAAGTTCCACAGCACACGAAGGCAAAAAGGGAAAGAACTTTGCATAAATCAAGTGATTTTTTTTAATATGAATATTTAGTGCAGTATCAATTCCATACCTAAATTTATATATTCGTATAGAGTTTTACATGGTATTTACATAGTATGAGTTTACATAATTTTGGCGTAGTAGGGTTTGATCCCATGATGTAATGTGATTGTTTTTCAATAAGATCACAAATCGGGCTGGTGTCAAGAGAACTATGTAGAATTCTGTAAACTTGGAACAAGAAGGGATGTATGGAATACTGACAAAAGCAAATTGCACTGTGGGACCTCTGCTGTGTTGAGACGCTTGGACTGATGGGTGATGACGAATGGCGCAGGTTGCGGCTTGGAAAGGAGGGAGCGCAGTATTTTGTGTTGGACATTTGAAATTTGCTGGGCAATCTAATAGTACTAGCGTCAACTATTGGTTGTACGCAAGCATGTTGCACCACATGTAACCGTATAACTGGCACCCTTTATAAGCCATCTGTAATTGTAATACAATCAATCACCCCTGATGCATAGTAGGCGTGTGAGTTGTTGTTGATCAGTATTTTTGCACTTGAGCAATCTCCCCTGTATTGTGGCTTTTCTGCATATGGGTGATTCATTGCCCCCCCCCCTCCCCACAAAAGATTAAATAAAAAGTAATTAAGAACTTTGTTGTATACCCAGATGGTATTGATAAAAGCTAAAATTCAGCCCACACTTTCTGCTTCAAAGTTTTTTTCCCCCTGTTTTCTTCCTCTAAAACTTAGGTGCGTCTTATGGTCCAGTGCATCTTTTAGTCCAAAAAATATGGTAATCTAGAAACCGTTTTTACTGGATTGTTCATTTAGGTTGCTTAATATGGCGTATACAGCCCTATAGTGCACACCATAAAATGCCAGCCATAGAGTGCCCACATAGAAGTGCCATCAGGTGGATGCAGCTGTCTAGGGATAAATATTCGTGTCTGACAGACAGCGGACAGAGACAAAGCATGTTCTATATGAATGTGCCCTAAACACTTTAGTCTATCTAACTTGCAGAATTTGTTGTGTGGCATTGTTCAGAATATTGCAATTGTTATAACTATGGGTATAGCTCGGTTACATGGAGTGCCTTTCTTTTACGATTCATGTAACTGAAGAGACCGCTAATGGTGACGCCAGACAGTTTTGCTATTTTTGGTTGCTGTATTGTTTTATTCTGCTCACATATGAGGCTCTGCTTTGTGCATTTATGTGGTTTGCATTTTTCTGTGTAGAGATGTGCACTGATTTGTACATAGGATACATTTGTTGCTTCAGCCAGCTATTGGGTATTGCCTGGAGTGACCGTATTGACAGTAGCTGCGCTCCATCGCTGCATGACCCGGGGTCTTTAACCTACAATCCTGACAAACACTGGGTTTCTATAAATGTTTACTCGTCTATTTCCCATGTATTATCACGCGGCTATGGTGGGAATGAAACTTGATGAATGTCAGCTAGCTCTTGCATTGTTCTTATCTTATGAATTCATTCAGAATTCATGAACTGAAACTATTTCTCTGCAGGAGACTTGCAGTACTTTGTAACTAAAATATCTACGGTATAGACAGGTGGCTGCTGTGTTTTCTAAGGCTATGTTCACACGGCGTAAATTCGGCGCACATTTTGCCTCGTATTTGCGATTAATATGCGGCGAGATGCGCGCCACAATTACAGTAATCCATAGCTCTCATAGAGAACTATGGATTACGCCTCGTCCCCCCGTGTGTACAATATGATTGTATTGTGTGCGAGATGAGATAAGGGACATGTCAATTACTCGTGGCAATTACTGCTTCAAATTTTTCCCCTCTCTTTTCTTCATCTAAAACCTAGGTGCATTTTCTAGTACGAAAAATACGGTAATCTAGAAACAGTTTTGCTACATTGTTCATTTAGGTTGCTTAATATGGCATATACAGCCCTGTAGTGCCAACTGCACTGTGGCCACCATAACAATGCCGGCACCCCGTGCTTTGGGAGTCGCGCTGATTAGCACAACTCCCAAATCACCTGGTGTATTGCATACTGTGCGCGGCGCAATTACGCCGTGTGAACATACCCTAAGGGCCGGTTCACACGGCTTATTCAAGCCGTATTTGCGGGACGGATTTCGACCGCAATTCCGGCTTGAATAAGGGGCGGGGGCGCTGCCTGCCGGCCCCATAGACTTTCATTATCCACGGCGCGTATCCCGCCGGGATAATGAACATGTCACTTTCTCCCCACTCGGCGGATTCGCTAGGCGGGTAGGAGAGACGGAATTCATAGTTCTCTATGAGAATTGTGGATTACCGTAATGCTTGGGACGGATTCCAGCCGTATTGCAATACAGCTGGAATCAGTGCCCAAAATAAGCCGTGTGAACGGCCCTTAAGACTGTCTACACAGCACAGGGTTTCTGTCTGTGATTCACTATTTTGAATCCCCCGACAATCTGACTACCCAGCGCTGTGTAGCCCTCAATAGAAAATCTGAGCTGTTTTTTTAACTGAGATTTTCCTGAACTGAAAACCAGATTCCCACAGACCCGATGTACTGGGCTGTTGGGAATCCAAAATCCGACCACCATTTTTTGCGCAAAACATGCCGCAAGATTATGGGCTGCAATTTCAAATTGCTGTGTAGACATACGCCAAGGATGTGTTCAAAGAAATGTTTTTGGGGTCCAGAGCTTGACAGCTATTCTCTGAATTCTATTGGACATTTCATGAGCTTCCCCAGAAGGGTCTGTTCACAAAACAGATTTGAATATGGATTCTGCGCAGAATTCCCATTTAAATCTGATTGCAGTCAGTGTTCCATTAAGTTCACTGGGAAATCTGTATGTTCATACAATGCAGATTTAAACTGTGCGTTAAGGGGGTAAAAAGGTTTGACCTGTTCATTCTTCAGGTACATATTTTGAAATCCACATTCAACAATGCAGGTTTCAGATGTGGATTTCACACTGAAACTTTCAGCACTTAGTCATGTGTCCTGTGAACATACCCGAAGGCTATGTTCACACGGCTTAAAATGAGACGTATTTCAGTCCGTAATTACGCGCCGGAGTGCGCAAATTACAGCTGGAATCCGTCCCAGTCATTACGGTAATCCACAGTTCTCATAGAGAACTATGGATTCCGTCTCCTCTCCCTGCTCGCACAATCCGCCACGGGGGGAAATAAGTGACATGTGAATTACTAGCGGTGTATACGCGCCGCTGGTAATGAAAGTCTATGGGCCGGCGAGGTGCCGGTCTCCCGCCCCGCCCCCGTCCACATGGCGTAGTTACGCCCCGCAAATGGTTTTACAGTTGTTTTTGAGATGGACTCAAATTTTGAAAACCGCCAAAAAACATCCGGCGCTTTACATAGACTTGAATAGAAAATTTTCTGCTGTGCTTTGTAGTTTGTTGCAACATGTTACCAAAAAACAACCAGCAGGAAAGACTTTCTGTGGAGACTAAATAACATTTTTACTATAGTAGTCTGAGGCCTTTTCTCAGTTGTTTTTTTTTTAAATTTTTTTTATAAAAGGCAAAACGATGAAAAAAAATCGGCCATTTTTGTGTGCAGTGGAGACATAGCCTGACTTGGTCTCGTTCTATAAAGAAGCACTACTTGCAGGCATACCTCATACACAGCAGAGTCACTGTCTCGATGTACAGGCCCTGGAACCTTTAGAAACAAGCGGGTATGAGAATTTCATGCGCTCCTAAAGGCAAAAGTGCTGAACTGCCTGAAGCTGATTTACTGCTTATTGTTTAAGAGTCAATTGACTTAGGCCTACGATTAGGTGCAACACGGCAGATAAGGAGTCTCGTCAAGGTCATGCAGCTCTAATCAGTGTTATCCTTGTAAAATAAATACCAATACAGAATCCCTTCTGGTGCTGATATCCTGTACAAATAGTGCTGTGTTGTCTTCCTTTGCTCAAACAAGTAATGAGTCCTTAAAGTGGTTGTGCCACCAAAATTATTCATGACACGTCCACAGGATAGGTGATAAATGTACAATTGCTGAGGATCTGACCAGTTGGAGCTTAAGGCTATGTTCACACAGACGTGGATTTGGACAAGGTTTTCGGAGCGTTTTTCTCGTCCAAAATGCCTCCAGTTCATATAATTGATTCCTATGTAAAACCTCGTTGTAGTTCACACACGACAAGGTTTTTACACGCTTCTTTGGAAGCGCTGAAAAAGACTGGGTCATGTCAATTCTTGAAGCGTGTTTTTTTGGCGCGATTTTTTTTGTCCTGGCTATTAATTTGCATGGGTGGAAACGCTCCGAAAACCTCGTCCAAAACCACATCCAAATAAGCCGTGTGAACATGCCCTAAAGGGTGTGTCTCACTACATTGATTTATCACACCTCAGTCCTGTTTTCTCAGTTTAATTTTTGAATTCAGGGTTTACTGGCTACTACTGGCCTGCAATGAGGAGCTGCTGAGGACACCAGGTCTGTAGCTATAGCGACCAGTGCTGACAGCCTATCAGGAGAGATCAAGCAGGTCTGTAGCTATAGCGACCTGCGAAGCTGATGCAGCCCATACAAGAGGGGATATCTGAGAATAGGTAGGATATGGTTAAAGGACATATATTACAAAGTGACTTGTTTTTGCAAGATCTTTAATATAAAAAGCAATCGTAGTGAGACAACCCCTTTAAGGCTAAGTCCACAACACAAATGATAAAATACCGTTGGAAATCCAACGGAATTCGGTCATTGCTGCACCATGGCAGGATCTCGTTTTTTTGATGCTGATTTGCACTAAAACCATGGTTGGTTTTCTGATTCCCCGTCGACCCCATACATTCAACATGTTGCATATTCAAAATGCTGAATCCGCCGAAAATCCGTGCAAAAAAACTGTGCTGTGTAGATATAGCCTAAAACTATGTCTACACAGCAATGTTAAAATGCCATCCAAAATCCAACGGCATTTTAACATCACCATACCACATTTGTTGGTGCAGGTTTGCGCAAAAAACCTCAGTCAAAATTCCTGACGGCCCAGTACACTGACTGTACTGGAATAAGGCGGAAGATACAGCATGTTTTTAAATACGTCAGATTTCAAAACCAGTCGTTGCAGTTGGATTTTCGGCGGATTCTAAATACTGAATTCATCCAAAAACCAGAGTTGTGTAGATATAGCCGTAACTAGTCACTCTGCCAGCACGGATAAGACAATGTCAGGCTGTGCTGGGAAGCACCCCCAATTGGGAACACCCAGGTGACAGATTGGTCATGAATTTCGAGGAGGATTAACAGAGGGAACCATACAAGGTAGAGTTCTAAAGAAAGATGCTCCAGAATATTTATTTCATGGGGGAAAAAATAGAATGTACTAAAATATACAGGTTTTAGCAGAGTCCAAGTCTAAAAGAGGACCATGCGTTACATGTTTAACGGCCAAGTCAGTCATGTAACATACAATGGTCTCAGGATAGAATATTCAAATACAATGGTCTTTCCTGGGACATTGTATCTTGAAACCACACTCGGCATACAAACACTGATCCAACCAATTGTTATGGATATTTCACTGGTAAAACATCTGTATTCGTATAGTGTATTCATGATTGGCGGTCTAGTAGCGCCTCTATACAGCATATGTATGGTACTACGTGTTCTGTATTGCTATTTACATGTGCAAGGTTGAGCGGCACCCTTTGGGCACCAAGTGAGAGCTCTATTTTCTTTTTCTGGTACAGTGGGGCACAATTATTATGGCAAGTACAGCAGAATGCAGGTGTAATTTGTGGTAAAAAAATTTTTACACCACGTTATGTCTTTTAGACTTTCTAGACTTTTCTGCTCCTCATTATTATTATTTATTTTAAAGCGCCATTGATTCCAGGGCACTGTACATTCAAAGTGTGTGTGTGGGGGGGGTAACATACATAACATGTCAAACAAGTACAATGATAACAGTGGATGACTTACAACTGGCACAGAGGGGAAGAGGGTCCTGCCCGCGAGGGCTTACAATCTACAGTGGAGGAGGAAAGAGACAGAAGTTGAGGGGTGGACATGTTTGTGGGGTAGCACAGTGGCTGCTGGGTTATTGTTGGTTATAGGCAATCCTGAACAGATGGGTTTTCAGGTTGCTTTTGAAGCTGGTGAAAGTGGGGGAGAGTCTGATGTGTTGGGGCAGTGAGTTCCAGAGTATGGGGGAAGCACGGGAGAAGTCTTGGAGACGGTTGTGTGAGGAGCTGACAAGAGGAGAGCAGAGAAACGAAGCATGTCATCGATTAAAGAGTGCAGATTCCTAGAAAAGTGGTTGATGTACCACTGTGTGCATCAAAATTTTGGCAAAATTAGTGACCTACAGTAAGCCAACTAATAGAAGGCATAACCTTAGACTAGACAATCTAAACATACGTATGATACATCTGGCGCATTTTAGTTTACGCTAAGTATTACACAGTATTTATCTATCCCAGTGTGTATAAAGTACATTTCTAGCTTCAGGAAGCTCTTTGACTGTTATATGTAAGAAATTGCTTTATCTGTATTAATAATCCGTTTGTCACCCATTTTGTTGGGTGACAATTTGTGGCTTCAGAATCTCCAATGTACCATGGAACTATTGTTGTGACATGCAATGATCCTTCTGGAACCAATAAATCTTATATATTGAGGCACTACTGTCTATAGAATTTTTTTATTCTACCCTGATAAATGAACAATGGTATGATTTGGGCAACAGGTACCTGCTGCGTTAGGGAATTGATATACACATAGAGCAGATAGCAAAATATGTATTTATGCCGAATCTTTATGAAGTTAGCAGAGATATCGGAAGGATGGGTGCGCTCTGGGTAGCTAGGCTGTATACATAGAGTAATTGCTAGATACGGGGTTTGCTGACTGCCTTTGTTACAGGCGCGGGGGCTGGCAGATGCCTCTTTGTCTAAACTCGAAGAGATTAGCTAGATCCAGGTCTTGATGTTCATTGCCTGAAATAAGCTTTGATGTTGAGAAAACAATCCCTTGTAATGGCAGATTGTACTGGTGAATGCTATTGCTTTCTAATTGGGTAACTTCTAGTGTAGCGGTGACACGTCTGTTGGACCCAAACACATATCTAATAATGAGCAATGTGATTTACATTGCTTTTAACGTGAAACACGCATCGGCGTTCACACGAGTGATCTCATTGCATCTCTCGTATCCGTTCCGAAAGAAGCAGCAGGAGCCCTATAATGAACTATAGGGTGCAATCCTGCTGTATCCAACACATATCCAAACACACAGCTGCTTGTTGGATCCGTTTAGGATCCGATCAACACTGTTTTTTGGATGCGATTTTCAGATCCAACACGGATCCAAAAACGCTGTGTGATCGGCTCCTTACTAGCGAGGTTGGGGCACATGCATATAGTGTGCAGTATATGTCCATGTGCGCCCAAATGTCTCTGAACCTGTGTTTGATGCTACATCGATTCAGATATTCAAAATGCATGTTTTATATGTCCCAGTCGCCCTTCTGATGTGCTCTAGACTAGGAGTGTTGAGTGCCTCCTTTATAATACATTACCAGTAGGCATGAAATCTAGTACAGGTACCTGCGTATCTGTTCGGTGGTTGAGCGTGTAGTAACGGCAGTCCCACTACTGTGTCTTGTGTGCTGAAGTTGTACTTCAGACCAGAATTTTTCTGCCATAATAACCTTTTGTATAAACCAGAATTGAAACTGAAGAAAGCATTCCTTTAATTTGACACCAGATGGTCTGGAAATTCCACCTGTCCAAAATAGTTCCCAAGTTCAATTTTATTCTACATTTCAACTAATGTTTTGGCAATTCAAGACCGTTCGCAAAATCCCGAAGTAAAATGGGTAGTTATGGTACGCTCTGTTCTGTGGGAGCTCTGCTCAGCTGTACTCCCATTGAACTAAATGGAGCGCAACCCACTTTCCATTCTAGAAGGAGGGCCTGTTCCCAAGATGGGTGCAGGTCCCAGTTATGGCTTAATCTTTTGATGTGCTTTAAATGCTGGCGATGGGAAAACCTCTTAAAGAGAGACCATTAGAGAATTCTGTGTCCAGGTGGAAAATATCCATTATCCCAGAAGAACTAATAGGGTATGTTCACACAGCATGTTGAATTTGTTTTTGGAGCCGAAAAACGCATTCAAAAGTGCTGTGTCAATTGCAACCAACATGCAGGTGAATGTTTGGATGCGTTTTTGCTGCAGCAGGATCGCACTCTATGGTTTTAAATAGGGGGTCTGCTGCGTCAAACGGATCAAGAATTTACTTGACAATTCTTTGAATGGATCCGAAAGATTCAAGTAAACCCGCATCGGTGATCACGCATCTGAACGCCGATGCGTGTTTACATTGAAAGCCATGTAAATCACACTGCACATTGTTAGATACATGTGTGGGTCCGTTTAGGGTCCGAAACACGGATCCAAACATGCATCTAAAAACATATGCAAACACCGAGTCAACACACTGTGTGAACATACCCATAGTCTGAAGCCCCACTAATCACAAAAGAGCTGTAGTTTATTGGTAATGGTATACTATGCATGTATGTTTTTGTTATTGCGTCCTCTTTCATGTTGTGTTTTTTTTTGTTTTTTTTCCCGTTTTAGTGTTGCAATTAGTACTTGGCCCCATTTACATCTACATTAATGGTTCCGTTAGGAGCCTACATAGTGGATTTAATAAAAAATGATGGAAAAAATAGCAAGGCATCCATTTATAAGAACAAAAACACCATTGATTACTACTGTAACAATTACCAGTAATAGTAGCTGTTAGAATCTTTAAGGACATGTCCCCACGGCATGGGTTTTCAGACGGTTTTTCAGACCGCCTGAAAAACCGGCCGAAAATGAGCACAATGGTGCTCTATGGAAAACCCGTGCAACAGTCCCCACTATATGGGTTTTCCGTTGGGCAGTTTTGCCGCCGAAAACATTGAGCAAGCACCATCTTCCGTCCGGTTTTCGGACAGAATCTGTGCTTCTCAATGTGAAGGGAGAGGGCTTTTCTCCGCTCATCCCGGAGAAAAGCCCCTCCTCCTCCCTCCGTGCGGCCGTGGAGATGGGCGCAAAACAGGACAAATACCGGCCGGCAAACCGGCTGGTATTTGCCCTATGCCGTGGGGATGCGCCCTAATAGTAAGTGGTTGTTCACACAGTGTTTTTGGATCTGAATTTGGATCCGTTTTAAATCCGAAAATCGCATCAAAAAACGCAGCTTCGAACGGATCCAAAACGTATACAACACGCAGGTGCATGTTTGGATGCGTGTTGGCTGAAGCAGGATCACACTCTATAGTTTTAAATGGGGCGCAGCTGCGGTTTTCGGACTAAGAATTGATATGTCAATTCTTGGAACAGATCCGAAAGACGCAATGAGACATGCAGCGGCGATCATTCGTGTTTCATATTAAAAGCAATGTAAATCACACTGCTATTTATTAGATATGTGTTTGGGTCCGTTTGGGGTCCGACAGATGGATCCAAACACTTATCTAAAAGCGTATATAACGCAGAGTCAACACGCTTTGTGAACATACCCTAATAGTTAAAATACTAATCAATGGTGTTTTTCTTCTTATAAATAGAGTTTTAATGTTGGATATGCTATGACGAAGGGTGCATCTGCATGTAATGCATCAGCAGTTTATCACCTTGATGATTATTTTTTAATGAAGATTTAATAAAGGAACACAGAATTTTTATGGAGATGCTGGATTTTCCTTCTATTTTTTTTGAGGATTCATTCATTACACAGTAATCCACTGGGACATCCATGCACCCGGTCTGTGATCCCTAAATGCACGCTGATGTATGTGGTGAGCGGAACGTTGCTTTTTTTATATAGGTCACGTACGTTGTGATGTCATCAAGTCTTTCTCTTCTAATGCACTTGTTAGATTTGTGCCAAAAAGGATATGTAAAAGAATATGTTAAAAATTCCTTTCTTTTTTTTTCCCCTCCACAGTGTGGTCTGTGGTCTGACTGGGAAATATTTTAGTACTTGGACCAAATACTATGGTCGTTTGAGTTTTGGCTGAATGAAAGCAGATTATAGAGTCAGGTTTGCGTAGATTGTTTCAATTCCTCTTTGTGGAACGTGGCCCTGAGCCATGGTTAATCTTTAACCCAAAAAGCTCAGTCTTAAGGTTGCAATACACGACAGATAACTGCGGGCGTAATAGTCATTTGGCTGAGGGCCATAATCATTGACTTCATGTTTCATTTAAAACCCACTCAAAGATGAGGGGTCGTTCTTTCCGTTTTGAAGGGGGGAAAAAAAAAGGTTCACTCTCCAGAGGCGACAAACCTTCTATTCCATCAGAACTGTGAATCTGTGGAATAGCCGACCCAGAAGTCGTCACGGCAAGTGAGGGCTTCAGGAAAGGCTTAGGCAACTACTTGCCACAATATAATATTGACGCATAAGAAGACATGCATAAAATTCTCCTTAAGAATATGGATCCAGTATGGTTTGCTATTTGGGATGAGGACTTAAATGTTTCCATACAGGGCAGGTTTTTTTTTCAAGTCTTATGGGTTCCATATTTCTGAATCTATAAGGGGAAACAAAGTTTTAAAATTACTTATACCCCTCGCTTTATCCACTCCGTATGTCCACCGTTGGTGAAACTTAGAGGTGTTCCCACCATAGAGTTTGATGGCATATTATTGGGATATTCCATCCAAGTCTGGCATAGCTCGGGAATGGGCCCTCAAAGGTTATGGCTCAGAATGAAGAGCCGGTCCTGCATAACTTTCCATTCTTTTCAGTGGGAGTTCTGAGTACAGCCGAACACACCGCTCAACTTCAGCAGAATGGAGAGTTTGTGTGAGCTCAACCAGCTCTTTATTCTGGGCCATAACTTTTGGGGGCCCATTCCCAACATAGGTGCAGGTCCCACTTCTGGGACCGGCAGTTATCAGTTATCCTAGCAATATGCCATTAAACTCTATGCTGGGAACATGCCTTTTAAAGGGGTTTTGCCAGGATGTGCCTTATCTGCTAAGAAGCAAATGTAAACAAAGCAATGCTGAGAGAGAGAGAGACTGCCAGAGCACAGAGCCATGCATAAGGGATCGTGTGAAATGTTCACTCAAATAATTAAACTACAACTAGTGGATTTTGTATACAGAAGACAACAGCTTTCTCCACAGCAGCTTGAAAGCTCCATGTTCTCTGTCATCAGATAAAGCAGGGATCTACTCAGATAATCACACTACAACTAGTGGATTCTGTATACAAAAGACAAAATATTTCTACCCGGTGCCTTGAAAGCTTCTTCAGCTCCCTTTCATCAGATAAGAAGTGTTCTCTGCGGGAGCCCGGCCAGCAGCACTTGTCAGGTCATATCTAGTAGAAGCTTTTAAGTAACTAAGGGCAGGTAAGGCAGCCTGAAGCTCTCTCAGGCTGCAATTTTTGTAATCGCTTATATTTAGAAAAGTGATTAAATAACCATTTTGGAGGATCCCACGTCAACATTACATCGTGGCCAAACCCCTTTAAGTTTCACCAAGGGTGGAGATGACCATTCCTGTGATAGGTGTGGAACCTGGCTGCAGCTATCACTTTGATGGCCTATCGATCGGATATGCCACCAGAGTCTAAGGTGGGAACCCCCCTTTAATGAACATATGTCGTCTTCAAACAGTACTGTGTAATTGAGTAGTTGGTGATGTTAAGACAGACTGTCCGCTTTATGCATTAGTTTGATTGTAAGCCCCACTACCTGTCGACTAATATTGAACACATTGACATCTGGGCTGTTACTTCCATATGTGGTTAAAAAGAGATTATTCATTAATAAATAATCCAGGCAGGTTTAGAAAGTCTACAAGTAGCCATAGAAATTGCATCAGACTATGTAAAAGACTATTGCACATGGAAACTTTGCATAATGTGAAATGATCGTTATAGGTCATGCAGTAAACCCAAAATTTCATTTATCATGTTCAAAAAACCAAAAAACCCCGCCATTCACCAACTACGTGGCTATGTGACATTATCCATGTGCTATTTGCCTGCTTATTGTCATAATAAGGCAGTTTGTGATACTTGGGATCCAAGACTGGATTGTGAAGGAAGCAGGTAATGTATAGAGAAAGCAGCGTAGTTCTAAAGACACTGGGTCTGATTTATCGAAACGAATAGTAAAACTATCTGTTACCCAAAGCAACCAATCCGAGCTTGGCTTTCAGTATTAAAACTGCTCTAAAAAAGTGAAAGCTGTCCTCTGATTGGTTGCCATGGACAAGAACTATGGATTACAGTGTGTACTGTACGCGCCGCAGTACGTCGTGTGAACATAACCGTGGGGTATGTTCACACGGCTTATTTTGACAATGGTTGTAGTTGGGATATTGCCCCCAAAACGGCGGCAAAAATGACTATGAACCGCTGACCGTTCATTTAAAGTTCATTCGTATGTAAAAACCGTGTTGTCATTCATACAGCGCTGTTTGTATTGCCTTATTTTAGGCGCTGAAAATGTCACATGTCAATTCTTGAGGCGTTTTCGGCGCATAAAATGCCCATAGAAAACTATGGAGAGCTTCAAAATGGCGTCCAGAAGGCCTCTCGAGATGCACCATAAACCGCCCTGGCAAAAATACTTGTATTGATGTTTCAGGAAAAAAAGGGCATTTGAAAACCGTGTGGGGAAAAAAAACATAAAATATGAGGCAGTCTTCAGACAAGTATTTAATGCTAACTTCAGCGCTTACAAATAAGCGTCCGTGTGAACATAACCTCCATAAAGGAGGCCCAATGTGTGCGAAGCCTGCTGATTATTTTCACATCTCTTGACCTAAAGTTTCAAACATTAGGAAAAATACAAACTTAAATCTGTTGATGTTCTTTCGGTTTCCACCTTGGAATTGTTGACCATGACGAAACAGTACTTATTTACCTCCTTTTATACATATATATAATGTCCAGATATTATCCAATAATGGACGGACTATAATCCACTGTATCTGTTACTCTCCCCAGTTGGACTTACAATATAGTTTCCCGATATCATACGCATATGTGCCCTACGCAGTCGGCTACCCGTCGTTCCAGGCAACGGTACAATGGTATTAAAGGTGTATGTAGACAGAAAAAAAGTTATAGCTCCAGGATGGTGGGGAGGAACGTTTTTTTAAAAAAAAAAAAAAATGAAGAGGAGAGATGTTAAAGTTTAGGCAATAAGGAACTAAGGGCGGCATGCGTCCTGTTTTGCGGCCGTCCCCACGGCCGCAGGGGGAAAGGGGTGTGGCTTTTCTCCACGATGAGCGGAGAAAAGCCCTCCCCCTCTACCTTGACATGCACATATTCCGTCCAAAAACCGGACGGAAGAATGTGCATGTTCAATGTTTTGCGGGTGGAAAAACCACCCGACGGAAAACCCGTGCAGTGGGGACTGCTGCACGGGTTTTCCATACAGAACCATTGTGCTAGTTTTCGGACGGATTTTCATGTGGGCTGAAAAACCGCAAACGGGCTGAAAAACCGGCTGAAAACCCGTGCCTTGGGGACATGCCCTAACAGTTCAAGGTTTATATTTCTTAGAACAAAGTTTTAGTTTGTCTGTTATGTGCATGGAGTTACCCACTCATGACCCTCTTTGCCTTTTCAGATACTCTTGTCCTCCACTAATAAACTGCATCTGTCATGCACATGGATAGCATGTGAATGTTTTCCTTCATAGCTTATGTTATATAATCTATGTATAAAAAGAGAGTATTTGTCCCTATACGTTAAAAAAAAAAAAAACCCACAAATATTTTCACACGTCCCCTTAAGCGGTCACCTCTGGTTTCACACTGTGTTTTGTAAGCCAAAACTGGAAATGCAACCTACAGAGAGAAAATTATAATAAAAAAGGCTTTTACATCTTCTGTGTTTGGGACCCATTCTTGGTTTTGGCTTACAAATACTGCCTCAAAATACATGTCAAATACACAGTGTGACCCCAGCCTATATGTGTTTGTGGGAAAGTGGTTTCCACTAAGGCCATGTTCACACGGCTTAAAATGAGCCGTATTTCGGTCCGTAATTACGCGCTGAAGTGCGCCAATTATGGGCCGATAACGGCCCATTCATTACTGTAATTCACAGTTCTCATAGAGAACTATGGATTACGTCTCCTCTTCCCGCCCGGCGAAGCGGCGTATACGCGCCGCTAGCAGTGATGGTCTACACGGCGTAATTGCGGGGCGAAATTACGCCCCGCGGTTAAGCCGTGTGAACCTAGCCTAATAGGGTTGCCATTAGAAATCTTAAAGGGACTGTTGCTTTGCTGGATTCCTAAACGCCAGGTCTGCTTAGTTATGTAGGAATGTGAATACAGAGCTAAAACAGCGTTCTCAGTCACTTGTGGTTCAGCATTTTGTAGTTTGATTCTTTTACCATTAAAGGGGTTTTGCCCCGATCTCATTTCATACCTCCTGCATCCAGCTCTGTGTGCTCAGAAGGGGGCGTGTGTGATTTGTTTGAGTTGCATATTATGTGACCCTGCAGGATGACCTCACCAGGCCTTTAGGGTGCTTTCACGCGGTGCGGTTTTGTTGCGCTTTTTCTGTTGCAGCACTGCACTGCTTTTATTAACAGCAAGCTCCTTTAAGGCTATGTCTCCACAGCACTGGATTGTCTCCGACTGTACCCAGCGCTATGTAGCCCTCAATACAAAATCTGTGCTGTAGTCTACATAGCACAGATTTTTTTTCTGGTCGGTTTTAAAATCCACTGGATTCTGTCGGATTTTTTAACCTTTTGGATTTTCCGCAGGATTGCCTTTGGATTCCCATACATTCAATGTATGGGGCCGATGGCAAACCCAAAAACAGACTGCAGTTTTTAACACAAATCTGCACCAAAATCCGCGGTCCGGCAATGTTAAAATTCCGTTTGGATTTTGGACGCCATTTTAACATTGCTGTGTACACATAGCCATAAGTTCCTAAGTTGTTTAGAAAGGAGTTGTGATCCATTATTTTGTTTGCAGTGCACAAGACTTCAAGCACTATAATGGATTACTCGCTTACACACCTTTCTAAACTACTTAGGAACTTAAATGGAGCTTGCTGTTAATAAAGGCAGTGCAGTCCTGCAACAGAGAACCTACACCAAAAACACGACAAAACCGCACTGTGTGAAAGCGCCCTTACTGACTGAGAAGCTTCTTGTTGGCTTGTGCTAGTAGACTTCAGCTGATGTGAGTAAGCAGAGCTGCAGTGTAAAGCATGGTGGGAGGACAGGACTGCATAAAGGGATTTTCTTAGGCTTTGTAGTTTACCTGCAGTCTAGTCTTTGAACTTTGACACAGAGTTAGGGGCCATTCACACTGTGCAGAGCAAATACCGGTTGGAAATCCCAACCGGTATTTGCTCTGTTTTGCGTTCGTCCGCGCAGCCGCAAGGGGACGGCTTATCTCTGCGGTTTTCGGAAAAAAGCCTTACCCCCTCGCATTGAGATGTTCATAAACCGCCCGGCGTAACAACCGTGCAGTGGGGACCACTGCGTGGGTTTTCCATAGACGTCCGTTTTAAAGTTGGTCAGCCGGTTTACAGACAGTTTTTGCAAAACTGCAAACCGGCTGAAAACCGGTGCCATGGGGACAAGCCCTTAAAGGGGTTTTGCCACGATGTAATGTTGACATGGGATCCTCCAAAATGGGTATTTTATCACTTTTCTAAATATATGTGATTACAAAAATTGCAGCCTGAGAGAGCTACAGGCTGCCTTACCTGCCCTTAGTTACTTAAAAGCTTCTATTAGATACGACCAGGCAGAGTGACAGGAGCTGCTGGCTGGGCTTGCACAGAGCACACATCTTATCTGATGAGAGGGAGCTGAAGAAGCTTTCAAGGCACCGGGTAGAAATATGTTGTCTTTTGTATACAGAATCCACTAGTTGTAGTTTGATTATTTGAGTGAACATTTCTCACGATCCCTTATACATGGCTCTGACTGTGTCTCTCTCTTTCTCTTAGCTCAGCGTGGCTTTGCTTACATTTGCGTCTTAGCAGATAAGGCACGTCCTGGCAAAACCCCTTTAAGATGCAGCCAGATACTAGGAGGTTATGCTACATTCACATCTGCATTTTGTATGGTTTTCTGTTCTGACACTGGAATAAAAACAGCAGTGTCCTATCTGTTATATGACAGACGCCAAAGGTGTCCCACCGATCCCATAGACTGAGCAACATAGCGCTATATACTGCAGTGTTTTTTTTTTTTTTGGGGGGGGGGGGGGGGGTGTAACTACTTTTTCAAAGGTACAACAGCGGCTGCTGACCTCCGACGCAAGTAGTGAATGTAGCCTGATGCTTACCTGAAATTTGATGGTACGGCCATGAAATACACACATTGCTATTACTTTATTTTCTTTTTACAGTTGCTATATACTGTTGTCCTGCTTTTTAGGTAGCCAAGAACAACTTTGTTAAAATGTTGACTTTTGGGTACTCATTTTCAACTGCAGGTAACTAAAACTAGGGTGCTTTGGGCCGTAATGTGGGTTGTGGGCTGGAGTCTTGTCTTCAGGGCTGAATGTGTCATCAGTTTCAGGAATAAATAAATGTGTAAAGCTGGCTCGGTGGTGTAGTCTCCAGGCGTCCGACATCGCTACTGTATAAATTATCCTTCCGTGCCTCTCCCAATTGGCTTATATCCCTATTACTGTGACAACTACACAGTGTCCATAAATAGGCTGTATACTGGTTTTTGTTTATGGACTCGTGGGTTTGATTTTGAGGACTTTGTTCTCTGCATTGTGTTTGTGTGATGCCCACCTGACGCAGTAGAAAAAGTACATGGTAATCTTCGCTATTGGTGCCTGTGTACGGTTTCTAGAAGTGTGGTAAAAGGGATCGTTTAGACTCGGGTAAGTTTTTGGAGACAATATTTTTCTACCGTTACTTGGAACTCCGTGCTGGCTATTTTTGTGATAAATGATTATTAATGGAAGGAGTGCTCAAATCAAGAACTGACCTGCAAAAATATTATCATTTTATAATATGTAATGTTTGGTTTTTGCCTTTCCTTATACCATGCGTATTGCAAAGTGCTGTGAAATGTTAGCGCTGTATAAATATTATTGATTTTCGGTATATGTTATACAAATGCCAAATCTACTCCCATCTCCAAGATATTGTAGGCTATAATCCAATGTATATAGCCATCATTAGAACCAGACACGGGTATGTTCACACAGCGTTTTTGGAT
The DNA here is from genome assembly GCA_025379985.1 of Phyllomedusa bahiana. NCBI lineage: Eukaryota > Metazoa > Chordata > Amphibia > Anura > Hylidae > Phyllomedusa > Phyllomedusa bahiana. The sequence continues at coordinate 14,934 of JAODAL010028295.1, read as the reverse complement.
ACATTTTCGACCTGAAAAACTCATTCAAAACCGCTGCTTAAAAACTCATTCAACACGCACCCAAAGTGTTTTGGATGCGTTTTTGCTGCAGCAGAAAGACACCCTATAGTTTTAAATAGGGTGCCTGATGCATCAAAAGGATTAAGCATTGACATGGCAATTCTTTGAACGGATCTGAAAGACGCATGTAAAGCACGCATGGTCTGAACGCCGATGCATGTTTTACATTGAAAGCAATATAAATCATGCTGCACAATGTTAGATGCGCATTTGGGTCCGTTTAGTGTCCGAAACACAGATCCAAACTCGCATCTAAGAAACGCCGTGAGAACATCCCCTTATACGGAACCAACATGCAATGGTTAAAAGGGTTGTCTGGGTCAATTATTTATTTTGTAGTTAATTGGGTTCACTATAGTTTGAACAGTGTGTATAGACTGTATTGAATTTATTTGTATTTTATATAGACTTAAAGGGGTTTTGCCACGATCTAATTTCATCCCTCCTGTATTCAGCTCTGTGTGCTCAGAAGGGGGCGTGTGTGATTTGTTTGAATTGCATATCATGTGACCCAGCAGGATGACATCACCAGGCCTTTCCTCTCTAGTCCAGTGTTTCTCATCTCCAGTCCTCAAGACCCACCAACAAGTCAAGTTTTCAGGATTACCTCAGCATTGCAGCGGTGATATCATTGTCAGTGCATTCTTTTGGAGAGCCTGAAAACATGACCTATTGGTGGGTCTTGAGGACTGGAGTTGAGAAACACTGCTGTAGTCAAAGAAAGGTCTGCTTATGTAAAGCATTGTGAGTAGCTGGGAGGTAAAGTTTTTGCTTCCAGGCCCAAGGGTCCTAGGTTCCAATCCCTGCAGGAACCAAACCTGTGTTTTGTTTTTTTTTTCTCTCTATCAATGCACATATCTCATTGAGGCTTCTTTTTTTTATTTACAGGCAGTCCCCGGGTTACAAACAAGATAAGGACTGTGGGTTTGTTCTTAAAGGGGTTGTCTCACTACACTGATTCATCTTACCTCAGTCCTGTTTTCTTGGTTTCACTTTGAATTCAAGGGCGTGTTTACTGGTGTCTACTATGCTGCAGTATAAGCCAGGTCTGTAGCTATAGCAACCAGTGCTGGCAGCCTATCAGGAGAGCGTGAACAGTTCTGTAGCTATAGCGACCTGAGGAGCTGATGCAGCCCATACAAGAGGGGACACCTAGGAATAGGTAGGACACAGTTAAATGACACATATTGCAAAGTGACTTGTTTTTTCAAGATCTTTAACATAAAAAGCAATCCTTGTAGTGAGACAACCCCTTTTAAGTTGAAATTGTTTGCAAGTAAGAACAGGTATATTTATTAAATGTAATTCCATCAAATTATTATTATTTTTTTAGTTTTGAATAGAGCAGGGAACAGTTTTTACATTTGTTTTGCTGTCTGTATCCTTTTTTTTTTTTTTTTTTTTTTTTAATATTTAACATAACGCACTGTATCTCATGTGCAGCTGTGGCATGCTGGCACTTGGTTATCATGGGGCGTGACTCTGTTAAATGTCAGCCCACCCCATAAGTCTCTGTTTGTAACTAGGGGACGTATGTAAGTCGGGGACTGCCTGTATTTGCACTCTTTAGGAGTACAGAGGACAGGAGTAGAATGACGGCACCTGGGGTTTGAACACTCAGTAGCTGCCTGAGAGAAGTGAAGTCTGACCAGGGCTGAGAAGCTCAGCCCTGGTCGTATCCCCTGGAGATGAGCTTTAAACAATGGATCACTAAAGGACAAAAATGGTGCAGAATTTTTAATAATAATGAATGGTGAAAATGTTTTTCATTTGCAAGTTTCCCACGTCAATTTTACTTCGTGGCAAAGCCCCTTTTAAGTTATGATGTTCCATTTGGAGCTTCACGATGGGCATCTATACTAGAGAGGCGAGCATTCCCTTTCTGAACGAAATATCACTCATCAAACGTCACTCCGCCCTTCTCTTACTGTAGTAGTAAGGGATGATATTCTGAATGGTACGTCACCATTTAAGGCCATAAAAATAATGTGATGGCACACAATGTAAAATGCATATAAAAGTCTATGCACACTGTTTAGCTCAAAGTGGTCCTAGTTTAACTAAACAAAATATGAACCAGACCAAGCTCTTTAAATGTGATGCTGTTAATTTTTCTAACTATTTAGGGTTTATTCGGGGAAGATGGGACTTATTCCTTAGTATGGAAATAACGTGATCTGGAGAGACCAGGCTGACTCTTAGCAGCGTGCCCTGGGCTACCCTGTGCTTACCGCTCATCACATCAGTTTTCTTTTTGTTTGCTGAGATCTGGAAAGCGCAAGGCCAGCTTTCTAGAACTGACAGGTCTGTGGCTGCGCACGTCCCTTTTGTGTAGGATGCTTTTGTTACTACTCGCTGGCTGCTTCCTTTCATGAATAATTGAGATGGTGTTAAGTTCTGAACAAACGTAATAAAAAATAAAAGTGGGAAGAGGCAGAATAGACCGAGCAGTGGCGGCGGCTGCCACCTGAGGGATTGTAAATGTCAGATACACGTATAGGAGAGTGATTGTGATGAGCCGGGATCTTCCGGAGCAATGCTCGGTATACCGAATCCCAAATAGAATGAGAGGCTTTGAGGAGTAGGGGTGGGGTTTCCCTGGGAACAAAGCCTGGCTGGTGGTCCAGCCTGAGAGATCTCAAGTCTCCTTGTCTCCACCGATGTGCGGGGAAAGATGTGTAATGTGAGGTGCACATAGGAACCTTAGGTGTGCCTCTGTTTGCCTCTCTGTGGACAGAACTGTGACGCTGATGAGTAAGTATGAACACCCCTTCACAATATTTGCTTACTGTGTGTGCGTGCTAGGTTGTGTTAACTCTTCATGCAGATGGTGAGGCTGCAGACCTCTTTTTAGGATCGGTTTGTCTTTATTGAAATATGCCCTGTTGAGTCTTTCTACTGAAAAACACCGCTGCTTGTCAGTCTGTAGAACCTTTATTGCTATTGGGTTAGTTGTAGCGATGGTGGTAGTTGTGGTAGGATTCGTTATAGTGGTGGTAGTAGTAGAGATGGTGGCGTTGGCAATGGCAGAAGTACTGATGATGGTAGTTGTGGTAGGATTCGTAATAGTGGTTGAGTAAGGCGGTGTTGGCAGTGGCGGCAGTACTGATGGTGGTAGTTGTGGTAGTATTCTTTTTAGTGGTGGTAGTAGTAGTATTGATGGTAGAGATGGCTGCATTGGCAGTGGTGGAAGCATTGGTGGTAGTTGTGGTAGGATTCGTTATAGTGGTGGTGGTAGTAGTAGTGATGGTAGAGATGGCGGCGTTGGCAGGGGCGGAAGTACTGAATGCGGTAGTTGTGGTAGGATTCGTTATAGTGATGGTAGAGATGGCGGCATTGATGGTGGTAGATTTGGTAGGATTCGTTATAATGGTGGTGGTAGTAGTGATGGTTGAGATGGCGGTATTGGCAGTGGCGGCAGTACTGATGGTGGTAGTTGTGGTAGTAGTAGTGATGGTAGAGATGGCAGTGGTGGAAGTACTGATGTTGGTAGTTGTGGTAGGATTCGTTATAGTGGTGGTAATAGTAGTGATGGCGGCATTGGCAGTGGTGGAAGTACTGATGTTGGTAGTTGTGGTAGGATTCGTTATAGTTGTGGTAGTAGTAGTAATAGAGATGGCGGCGTTGGCAGTACTGATGGTGGTAGTTGTGGTAGGATTCGTTATAGTGGTGGTAGTAGTAGTATAGAGATGGCGGCGTTGGCAGTACTGATGGTGGTAGTTGTGGTAGGATTCGTTATAGTGGTGGTAGTAGTAGTGATAGAGATGGCGGCGTTGGCAGTACTGATGGTGGTAGTTGTGGTAGGATTCGTTATAGTGGTGGTAGTAGAGATGGCAGCGATAGCAGTTATAGTGGTGGTAGAGATGGCGTTGGCAATGGCGGAAGTACTGATGGTGGTAGAAGTAATGATGGTTGCAATCGTTGTAGTAATTTCTGAGTTGCCTTGGTTGGATTCTAGCAGACTATGGCGCGATTTGGTAGCGCTGTCAAAGGATATCTTTAAATTGTAGATTTAGACCACGTTCCTGTAGTTAAAGATTTGGTGTCCTGGAATTGAGGTACAGCTTTTTCTATGTCGGTGCAGGTTTTCATGCATAAGATGCACCAGGGAGAGTCAATACTATGTCAGCTTTGTGTCTAGCAACGAATAGGAATCTGTTCACATGACTGATTTTTAACGAGGAATTCAAAGCGGAATCTGCCTTCAATTCCCCATTAAAATTCTTGTGTATTCTGACGGCCGTTTGCTTGAGTAGCCATCCACGCTGCAGTTCACATCATGAACTACAGTGTAGGTTTTCCACACCACAGGTTCCAGATCTATAATGCAGGAAAAAAGCATGTAAATGTTCATTCTTTTGAGCGGAACCTCATCAGATCCCGATACAGGAGGAGTGGCATGGGGCAGTCCGGGGCGAATACTGCCTCTTCAGTAAAAATCCTTGCTAGAAATCCGAGGGATTTTCTTGGATGGCCTTGAATTTTTGCTGAGGATTACACGTTAGATTTTTCTGATAAGAATAGTCTTTTGTGTAAACCCAGTCTTAAAACCGTGCTTAGGATGTGTAGGATTGTGGTGTAGCTTTATTGTTATATGTTTATTATGTATTATCTTATTACTAAACCGCTGACTTCTCATTTCTTGACCCATTGAAAGTATAGGTAACTTGTTTAACTGGATAGGATTACTTGTACCAAGGACTTGCACATGTTTTACCTATATCTGAACAGTAAAGTTAGGGAACCCTGTGAAGCTTGTTTTAAGGGCATACGTGAAAAAGGTGATTGATAAGATTTTACAAACTGCTAATATTCCATTCTATATCATTGATACACTGAGCCTCATTTATCAAACTATCAAACCTTAAGACTGTCTTTGTTGCCCATAGCAACCAGAGCTCAGCTTTCATTTCTTGTAGTGCTGTGGTTGCTATGGGCAACGTACAGTCTTACTGCTGGACAATTTTGATAAATGAGGCCTGATTATTGTCTTTATGTGAACATTCTAGATACCTTTTTCTTCTGAGGCGTTTTCTGAATTAAAAAAAGTGTGTACAGTGTGGTGTATGTATGTGCATATATGTATATGTGTGTGTGTGTATATATATGTATATGTATGTGTATGTATGTGTGTGTGTGTGTATATATATATATATATATATTTTTTTTTTTTTTTTTTTAGTTAAATATTACATATATATATATACTCGGCTTATACTAGAGTATATACGGTGTGTGTGTGTGTATATATATATATATATATATATATATATATTATAACAAAGAAAAAAGAGAGGGAGGGGGCGCACAATTGTGTAAAACAGTAACACAAAGGTATTAGAATATGCAGGAGCTTGCTCACCTTGTGAGGTTGTGCAAAGAATGAGGCACAACACTCCAAGCGTACAGGGCTGTTATGTCCGTCGCCCTTACTACGGCTGCCGGGGTCTCTGTCAAAAAGCACGAGTGCTACACGGCACTTGGTAGGATATAGTGAAATACAGATCCCAGTAGGGATGAGCGTGGACCCGGCGCGCTTTGGAAGAAGATCCAATCTCTCGTAAATATGTGTGTGTGTGTATATATATATGTGTGTATATATGTGTGTGTATATATATATGTACATTGTACAGGTCTGGCAATTTTACCTTTTCGCTCTTGTTTACTATATTCTGAATGTCCTCTTTCTCTGGGTCCATACGTCGCATATCTTTTGGGCTTGAGATGTATTTAGAAAAAACAAAAAACAAAACTCAGGCCACAAAAAATGCTTGTGTTCTTCAATTAGCTCAGTTGATTGGAGTTTTACCTTAGTATTACAAATTGAAGTCCTTTCTAAAACACATGCACATATATAGATAATGCATTTTTTAAAAAAAATAATGCATCGCAAAAAAATAAGCACCCTATAAATGCAACTCAATTGGTAAATCTACAGCATTCAGAAAAGGTGCCATACTTGCAGGATCCAGCAAACCCCGATCAACCACCAGTGTGTACATGTGGCTAGCAGGTGACAACCTTTATTGATTCCTGCAGTAAAACAGATTAGACCTATGGTCCGCATTGAAATGGATAATTCTGTCATGCCGGTGTGCATTCTTATACAGGGAAAGCACAATGCTGATGGGAATCAGGTCTCAAAATGTTGGCGCATAGGAATTAAACATGGACTTTTTATTGCTTCTGCATTCAAGACGGAATTACACAGCCTAAATAAATTTGTATATGTGAGCTTTTAAGCTGCCTATGTACATAGATAGATATTGCTGCTCCTTCCCTTGAATAGAGCCCATCAACAAGTCGTGTCGGTGTTTCTGGAAGAAAGAAGCCATGTTTCTTCTAATCTTAAACAAGCCTTTTAGTACTAATAGGCTGAGTTCTTTCCAGCTTTGCCTTGTACAGTAAATTATGGTATATAGACTTTTAGTCTAGACACTAAAGCTTCCAAACACAAGAGATGCTTTTGATAGTTTTTCTTTTTCTCCTGGACAATTTTACATAAGGAACCATGAACTGCAAACAAAGCATTTGTTGACTTAGACTCTTCTCATCATTAGTGGTGTTTTTAAGGGAATGTTCACAGGGCTTATTTGGATGAGGTTTTCGGAGCGTTTCCTCACCCAAAACCTCGTCCAAAACGCCCCCAGTTCATTTAATTGATTCCTATGTAAAACCTTGTTGTAGTTCACACACGATGAGGCTTTAACACGCTTCTTTGGAAAGAAGTGTCATGTCAATTCTTGAAGCGTGGTTCTCGGCGTGGTTTTTGGTGCTGTTTTTTTGCCACGGTTTTGGCCGCGGTTTTTGTCCTGGCTATCAATTTGTTTGGTTCAAAACTTCGTCCAAAACCTTACCGAGAAACGTCTCTAAAACCTCTTCTGAAGAAGTGTGTTTCAGGCGAGGTTTTGATGTGGTTTTGGGCGAGGAAACGCTCCAAAAACCTCGTGTGAACATGCCCTAACTATGCTAAAGCAATACTTCAAGACGCACTGAACAACTACCCAGCGTTCTTGCCATAATTCCTGGAGGGTGGCTTTGTTTTGTCTTCAATATTATTGAGAAGCAAATCTGGTAAAAAGACATTTACCAGCTCATCCACTTATCAGACATGTAAGCGCTTGAAATTAATTTCTATGGCCTTTTTTTTTAATCATTGGATAGATTTCCTCTAGGAAGCTACTTATGTGAATGAAGGTGCCAAAAATATTCAGTTCATCTCAAGTTTCTCATTGTAAAATCAGCAGAATTATTTTTAATATAACACGTCAGTCTGATTCATTCATTTACGTATCTAGTCCTTTTTGGATACTTGAACAGTCTCAGTTGCTTGATTTGGTTGATCTTTTTGGTTTCTGTCGAAATGCAGCTGATTTTGTGTATGTCCCTCTTGGTCTTCATGGATAGCCAGTTAAACGCATCTAATAAATTTGGTGTTTTTACGTATTTTTTTTTTTTTATTAGTGTTCAATGTTTTTAGTTGGTTTTCAATGTAACATAGTGGATAACATTGTAAAAAGACACAGCTTTATGGCGTCCGACCTAAAACTCTACTGTGTTGATCCGGAGGAGGGCTAAACACCTGTGAGGCAGATGCCTGTTGCCCCATACAAGAGAAAAAATTCCTTCTTGACTCGAAATATGGCAATCGGAATAAATCCCCGGATCTATTGCCCCTCTCCAGACTCTAGTAACTATATCCTATAATATTAGATTATCAAATAAAGCCTTCTAAACCTTTCTTGAATGTGTTTAATTAATTCACCATCACAACCTCTTGTTGCAGTAAGTTTTAAAATACTACTACTCTTACAGTAAAGAATCCTAATCTTTGATTATGGTGAATTCTTCCTGGAAAAATAGAAGATGCCCCCTTATCATTGCAAAAGGATCACCCAAGAGATCTCTGTACTGGCAATTAACATTTTGTACATTTGCATTTTAAATCACCCCTAAGCCTACTTGTTTCCAAGCTACATAACCCCACATTTAATAACCTGTGTTGGTGCTGTAATCTACCAGTTTCCCTCACCAACTTGGTTGCTCTGCTATGTCCGTCTTATACACCAGCTCCAAACATTGTACATAATATTCCTTGTGTGGCCTCGCCAGAGATTTGTATAGACGCAAAGCTGTGATTTAGTCAATGATATCTATGAATCTTTTGCATCAACCTATGATTTTATTTGCAGCTGCCTAGCATTTGTCAATAGACTGTTGTCCACCAATAACCCGAATTCTTTTTCAGCCCTAGATTTAGCCAGTATTCTACTATTGTAACATACATTTATTTTCTGTGGCCCAAGTGAATAAACTGACCATATTAGACTTACAGGGGTATTCTCACCACATAGCTTTAAACCTTTAAGCAAAGGCAGCGCTGCCATCAGGAAATACAGCCAAAGCATATGTACCCACTTTTGTGGAAGGTTACACTGAAAAGTTTAATTGACATGTTCTCTTTTATTCTGTGGGTCAGGGTAAAAAAAATACCACAGCATTACTGCATGTCAGCACTAGTTAGTGACTAATCACCAAAAAGTAACAGAAAAACCCAGAAACCGGACCAATATTCCCAATAACCAAAATACAGACTAATGCCAACACATATCACCACCATATAGTGACTAGTCTCACCATACTGTTACTCATCAAATCAATATACGAAGACCAGTGTTACCAGTAACTGCAATATATGGACCAAATAATACTGCTATATTGCAACCACATGTTTCCACCATAAAGTGACTGAATGCCATCGTGCTGAAATGAATATCCTGTTACAAAAGATCACTTTTTTATTTCCCTACAGTGCCATTAATGGTAGATATCGGTGTATCAGGGCTCGCAGTGTATGGGGTGATTATGTGAGTTACGTCAGGACTCGGATGATTTCTTTTCTGATGAGTTGTTCTCTTTCCCTTTTTGTTTTTGGTCCACGGCTTGTCCCTGCAGCATTTACCACATAAAAATTTAAGGATAAGTTCACACGGCATCTTGCAGAGCGTACCTGCGCGTGCCGTAAGCGCCATCTGTTTAGAAGAAAGTGCTGGTCATTCACTTTCATTATCCCTGCTGCGTGTGTGTGTGTGTTGTGTGTGTTGTATTGTGTGTGTAAATTTTGTATGTGTATGATATATTTATATATATTATTATAATATATATATATATATAAATAATTTAAAGTATATCACACATAACACACCACACACATACACCACACACATACACACACCAAAAACACAACACACACCCACACACACCCCACACACACACACCCCACACCTGGAAAAAAAAGATGAATTTTCTTTCTGCCGGTGTTCAATATGTAGGAGGGAAAACGGGGAGGTTAAAGTGAGCTTCTTGGAGTTGATTACCATAATTCAGGTGTTTTTGGGGCCTTTGGGGGGAAATTACCCCCTGAAAAAGTCCTGAAAGACACTGTGTGGCTCCCCAAAGGCTATGTTCACCGGCTAATTGCGGGGGCTTTACAGCTGCCCGAAATTTTCGCCAGGTGTTCGGGGTCGACTGATGCGGTCTCCGCGACACAGCCCCATTGGGTCATTACTGCGGCCGTATCCCCCGAAGAAATTTGACATGTCACTTTTTTCCCCCTTTTGTATGAGTGGGGAGGAGGTGTAATCCAAGTTTTTGGGAAAAATAGGTTTCCTTAATTTCACGGATCTCGTTCGTATTAGGGGCAAATAGGAAAATGGGGGGAAAAATTTCCCCCCGTGTGAACATACCCTAAAGCCTCACCTTCCCAGCACTTATACCAATTCCCCATTTGGGCAAAGGCCCTATTAAGTGCTTATAGGGCCTTCGTAGAAAGGTACATTTATATTTAGGGTCCCTCAGTTCATAGGTGTACATAGTGCTCCTCAGTAGGTGGGTATATAAGCCTCCCTAGTATGTTGGGAGTTATATAGTCCCCCCCCCTCTCCCCATTAGGTAGGTATGTCGGTCATATAAAAATGATACAAAAATTTGGATCGATCTTACTAATAAATCACAGTTGTCTTAATGCATACGTTTTTAGAGCACACAATCCATTGGGATCTTTCAGGCAAAGTGTCAAAGTAAACAATAGAGATACTGTACTTTTTTGTCAGCTGCTGCAGCCCAGTCATTTTCTTGAGTGTTCTGTGTTCAGTCTTCCATGAAGTCATTCTTATTGTCTCATTGTGTCGTCTCTTCTTCTTTTCAGTGAAATATTTATCTATGAGGTTTGGAGAAACACTAGAGAAAAGAATATACTGAGCACTGGGACGGCTGCTGTTCTGCACCCATACAAAAAATTTCCCAACATTTTCAATTAATAAAAAAGGAAAAGGCGGGGATGGAGCAGAAGGAAAAGAAAAAGGAAAAGAAGGAGAAAAATGTGGAGGGGGAGTTAAAGAGTCTGGAAGAGATGAGCATGAGGAGGGGCTTTTTTAACCTCAATCGTTCCTCAAAGAGGGACTCCAAGACCAAACTGGAAATATCTAACCCTATACCTATTAAGGTAGCGAGCAGCTTAAAAACTTAACCTCACGGCATTGACTGGGCAATGTCGAACGAAAAGGTTCTTAGACTCTGACACCTCAGTACTGCTAGCTCCAGTGATGACTTGAAGACTGAGGAGAACAACTTCAAAGGTAGTGTTCTCCAGCGAGCTGCTAAGTTTGGCTCCCTGGCCAAGCAGAATTCTACGGAAAAGGCACAGTGGTCAAATTTTTTTCTCTTTCTTGAGAAGCAAAGACGAGAGTCAGTCCGAAATTTAACCGCGGAAATCTGCGCCCCTTCCCAAAGGTTGAAGTCGAGTTTTCGAAACCCCAGTTTAATAAATACCCCGTCCCTTAGTGCAGGTTGTCCCACCCAGCAATAATCAACCGATTGTCATAATTCCAGAAGTAGTGGCGAAGACTTTTCCGCGATTTCGGCTGCCTTCCGTGTTCCCCCAAGGCACTGTGCCAAGGAATGGCTACAAGAGGGAAAAACGGAGATTTGGCTTTCCCTTAGTGGACAACCAGTTTGGGTAGGGCGCTGTGGCAAGTTAAGGAGGGGTTGTCCATTTCGCAGAACCTGGTGCTGGCACTAAAGACCCGTTGGGGTTGGTACCTGGTGACCGACTGGTAGAAATAAATGGTCGTAATGTGGAGAATAAGTCTCGTGATGAGATTGTAGAGATGATCCGCCAGTCTGGAGATACAGTAAGACTAAAGGTTCAGCCCATCCTGAATTTGGGGAATGGTGAGCTGGTGGGAGTAGTAAAGGGTAGAAAAGAGGCTTATGATGAAGTTTAAAATTTTCTTCAAAACCAAAGAATACTTTTATTTTTAAACCTAAACCTTTTTTTTACCCTTTTTATTGTGTGGGGTTCATTGAAGACTGTGGTGTTGGCGGTGTTGTCATGTAATATGTTATTTTGGCTGTGCAGGTGAAATACTATTAGGCTATGTTCACATGGCATAACTACGCTCCGCAATTACTGAGATTGGGGCTCGCGCCGCTCCGTGTGCGGGGCACCGGCGCCCTAAGCCGATTCCGTAATGATGGACGTATCTCGCCCCGTATTTGGGGGTACGATACGGGCCCAAAAAAGCCCAGTTTAAAACCGTGTGAAATTTTCCTTTAATCACAGCTTTGGGTCCATCGGTTTTTGTTAGGGCCAACAATTATTGGCTGAATATTGTCGTTATTAAAAATTGTACAATAAGTGAAGAACTTGAAGTTCATGAAGAATACCACTTTTTGAACATGAAGTTCACTCTTAAAATATTACTTATAGAGGTTTAGTTTCCTTGCCTGCAGCTTTATAAATGTTTTCTTCTACCTAGATTGCGGACTGTGGGTATGCACTTGTCCAAGAGACCACCAGGCTTTGCATTGCATGGAAGCATATTTCAAGGTACTGAAAGCACGTAGAATTGCGTTTTTTTTCGGGAAATAATCTGAGTGTGGAATGTGTAGTCCTTCCAATTCCAACCATTCACAAACCATTGGGGGTTGTGCTGCATTCCTTTTTCTAGATGTGTGTCAAGTCCTTGTATTATTATTATTTTTTTTTTTGCCACTGGTTGACTATGTTATATGTAATGTTGTTTTTTATATGTTGTATTTTTTTTTGTTAATGGTCTTTGTCTCGAAGATGACAGACCACATAAGCATTTTAATATACTGGGCCTGTTGGCTCATTGGAGCAACATCTGGATTTCAGCATCCCCCTTGACCAATAACTGCCCACCCACAATCCTCCACTGTGCTAGGATACCCTCTTGAATACAGGGGGCTTATGTATTATACAATCCATTTTCTGCTCCTGTTGGTAGAGTGCATGGTGGCATGAACCAGAAGAGGAGATGATCCTCAGTTGGGGACATACTAATCTGGCCCCAGATGACTAGCCGGACTCTTCCAAGAATCTGTGACTGCGTTCTGTGAAGCTGATTCTGTGCAGAATTGAAACCTCACATATATTCGTAAGCGGTTTCTTATTTTGGGGAATCAAAATAACCCCTTTTAGTATATCCAATATGCAGTTGTCTATTCACATTGCATCATTTATCTGTATAAGGCTACCAGAGTCTGCTTACAGCTTGGTCTCCACTTATTTGTCTTGGACTACGAGGTGGTTTTCACAGCCCTATAGTGAATGAGGCAATGTAATATATTCTGCCAAAAACTTTTGGTTAAAGGGGTCTCCACTTTTTATCAGAAGTGTCTCTTGATGACAAGCTGATGATAAAGCCTAGCAATTGGCTGAAACTGTGGGAAAACTTGGCAGTAGCTCTTTAGTTTCTCTACAGCGCCACCACATGGGAAAGGAATCACTACACTTGGCCCTTTCATATTAATGGCTTGTCTCTGTAATGCAGGATGGGACTGGTCCTCCACAGCAGAGACTGTAACCGCTCTTTATTCTGGCACAGGAATGAGGATACTAAACCTGGGAACCCCTCTACTAACTCTGTTTATAAATATGATTTCTAAACCAGAGTACCCCTTTAAAGGGGTTTTGCCATGAAGGAAAATTGACGTGTAAAGCTTGCAAATGAAATAACAAACATTTTCACCATTCATTATTATTAAAAATTCTTCACCGGTTTTGTTTTAGCTGCTCCTTTAGTGATCCATTGTTTACAGCTCGTCTCCAGGGGACACGACCATGGCTGAGAGCTTCTCAGTTCTGGTCGCACATGCTCAGACTTCACCTCTCCTCTCAGGCAGCTACTGAGTGTTCAAACCCCAAATGCTGTCACTCTACTCCCGTCCTCTGTACTCCTTAGTAATTGATCAAACAATGCAAATAAAAGAAACCTCAATGAGGTCTGTGCATTGATAAAGAGAAAAAAAATACAGGTTTGGTTCCTGCAGGGATTTGAACAGAGGACCCTTGTGTCTGGAGGCAAAAGCTTTACCTCTCAGCTACTCACAATGCTTTACATAAACAGCCCTTTCTTTGGCTAGAGAGAGGAAAGGCCTGGTGATGTCATCTTGCTCGGTCACATGATATGCAATTCAAACAAATCACACACGCCCCCTTCTGAGCACACAGAGCTGAAAAGCTGGATGCAGGAGGTATGAAATGAGATTGTGGCAAAACCCCTTTAACTGCGTCTTTTGCATGGCTCATCGCTGTTTATAGCAATCAAACTGTAATATAATGTGATTTTTAAAGGTTCTCTTGTGCTTGTGTGGCTGCAGTGTTCTTTAGACTGTGCCTGAGATGTGCTTATTCCTATGAAGCCGACAGGTTTGAGGTATGACAGTGATGGGCTCCAACATTCAGACAGGCTCCACGTGCTGCCTTGTCTAGGATAGAGCACAAGGCAGCGTCCTCGTCTTACAATACACAGACATAGCAGCTACTGCATGTTACTGATGTCATTACTGAGCTGCAGATTTCCAGTCACGTCTGCTCTGACATAGGCCAGGAGACCTTACTGGCAAAATTCATGTGTGTTTAATGGCCAGACACGCGGTGATTATCTACATATGTGCTCGTTACAACGCTTGTTATACTAGGAGGAAAGTGATGGGAAAGATATTTCAAGAAATGTATACAAAACCCCAGGACAGTAGTGCTCCTACATGATCGGGTTGAGACTTTGGCCATGTAAGGGAAGTAAAATATGATATCGTTTAACCCTTAAGGACCAGCTGTTTGGGCCTTCTGACCCAGCCCTGTTTTTGAAATCTGACCCTGTGTCCAAATTTTTGTGGAATAACTTTTTGACCTTTTACCTATCCATGTGATTCAGAGATTGTTTTTTTCGTGACACATTGTGCTTTAAGTTAGTAAGAAATTTTTTATCCATACAATCCTTGTTTGTTGTGAAAAATATCAAAATTTCATGAAATTTGGAAAAATTAGCGATTTTGAAAGTTGGGAAAATTTCTGCGTGCAAGACAGATAATTATTCACCACAAAATAGTTTATAACTAGCATCTACCATATGTCCACTATAGGTTGGCTCATTTTTTAAAATGTCTTTTTTTTTTTTTACAATTAGAGGGGTTAGAAATTTAGTTTGTTTAAATTTTTCCTATTTCAGAAAATTTGCAATTATACATTTTTTTAGGGACCACTCCAGTTCTGACGTGGCTTTGAGGGGCCTGCATGTTAGATACCCCTAAATAATGCCATCTAAGAAAAATAGACCCTTAATGTATTACAACACTATTTAGGAAGTTTGATAACCCTTTAGATATTTTACAGAAATTAAAACAAAGTGGAGGTGAAATTTCAAAATTTTTGCAGCTTTTCAATATTTTTCCATTATTCACTGGAATACGGTAAGTGGGCTAGGTAAATGCACTTTATATCAATTCCCGGTCTGCCCTTTTTAAAATATCCATATGTGGCCCCCTGCATTATTTGGCTCAAAACCC
>JAODAL010028294.1:0-53572 GCA_025379985.1 Phyllomedusa bahiana | reverse complement strand
AAATTATTATTTTGGCGTTGAAAAGGGGTTTCTTGGGGTCAGCACACCAGCAAAACAACGCTTAATTAACCTGGATGTAAATTGCGCAATAGATTGAGCAGCCAAAATGAAGTGGTATTTGTATTTTAAAAACGCTGTTTCTTTAAATGAATACAACAGGAACTGTCTTAAATTCCACTTGGATATTGAATGTATATGCAGCTGCAGTGGACGCACACTGGATTTCAGATCCAATACCCCAAAAAATCAGAAATAGAACATTAAGAGAACAGTCTCTGAGACAAGCTGAGACACCCCACAGAAATCGCTATATAAAAATCATTTCTTCAGTAAGAGCTATCAGCCGCGGCAGCACCTTCCCTGATGAGCACAGTGAGAGGAGTGGGAGCTCCCAGCGTCGCGCCCGGACTTATATAGTGCGGTGACGTTACAGAATCCCGCCGGTCTCTGATTGGCTTCATCACTGCACATGTCATGTAGGCTATGCCCTTCTTCCTCCCAGAGTGCTTTGCCCCATGTAACGCCATGTGCTCGCATCCATTTTATCAATCATAAGCACACTTGGTTCAGCCTTAGTAGCCCAACGTTCTACTTCGGTCCTAACCGATGTTTTGCTGAAATTCTAAAAGAATTCCTCTTCGTTAGAATCATTTCTCCCATCTCTAATTATAATCTGTGTCAGTTTGACAGAGGCAGTGATTAGGACAGCACACAGTGTGTCCGGGTCCCTGGCTTGTTACACTGACAGCTCTGGGGCCACTCTAGGTCCCCAGGGCTGACTGTGCAGCCGTTCCCCGTCCTCTGTCGGGTCAACGGGTGTTCCGATCACCCGACAGAGCAGGGGAACCCTTTGATTGCGCTGCGGTAACGCACCGCCGCAATCAAAGGGTTAAAGCACCGGGTTGCGGAGGTTTCCTCCGCTACCGGTGCTCACAGGAGATGCTCTGGGATCAGGGCTGTGTAGTCGTCGCTGCAGATGAACGTCCCACTCCAGCTGACGCTAAAAGTCAGTGGGCGGTCGTTTAGAAGTTAAACAATACGTATATGGGGACCTTGGTCAGATATGAAGACCAGGATCCTAGAAGCATACTAAGCCACCATGATTGTCCAATTTAGATTTCCTTTTTCTTTAAATCACAGGCACCCTGTACAGAAGCTTATTGATGTAGTGAATATTCATGAGCAAGTCCATACTTGTTCTCTTCAACATAGAGAAAAGCATGTTCATCATCTTTACCCAGCCAACCATTTTAGACAATTTATCTATCACGGTCAAGAGCTCATTGCTTTCCACAGTCCCAAAAGTCCACAAACTTGGGCTAACATTTGACGTTGCCATGTCCTTCAAACTGCACACTCAAGCCCTTACCATTTTACTGATGCCTCAAACTGAAAGTTTTTTCGGAAGTCTGCCATTTTTTTATACTTTAATTCTACAAAAATACTGGTCCAAACTCTTGTTGTTTCTCTCTAAAAGTACTACTACATCCTTTTCTGTGGCCAACCATCTAAAACTCTTGCTCTCCTCCAATCTGGTCTCAATTCTGATGCTTGATTAATCCACTTCTGTCGTCTTTAGTCATCTGCCTCTCCCCTATTCTAGTTCAAGCTATTAACCATAACACACAAAGTTCTACACAACCTGTCCTTGCATACATTTCTGCCATTTCTCCTGATACATCCCCTCGCCCAATCTCTGATCCTCACAAGACACCCTTCTCTGCTCTTCTCATGTAAGCTCCACCCACCACCGGCTCCAACATTTCTCCCGCACATCCCCTATACTCTGGAATTTGCTAATATAACACATCAGACTCTCTACCAACTTTAAAACTTTTACGTCTATCATAGGGAAGTAAGTTTAATATCTATTGTGGGATCTATTGTGAGATAAATATTTGAGGGGCTCTTAAGGTACTATATAAAGAAATATGTGGCTGAATATAACATTATAAGTGATTGCGAGCAAGGTTTTACTAAGGACAGAAGTTGTCAGACCAACCTGATCTGTTTTTATGAAGAGGTGTAGAAGTCTGCATAGTGGGGCGCTGAAGAAATAGTGTTTATAGACTTTGCAAAGGTGTTTGACACTGTCCCTCATAAGCGTTTGTTATGTAAATTAAAGTCTGTGGGGTTACAAATAATAGTGTGTAACTGGATTGAAAACTGGCTCAATGCTGGGTCCGAATTTATTCAATTTATTTATAAATTATATAGAGGAGAGGATTAATTGCACTGTTTCTATTTTGCAGATGACACCAAGCTATGCAATGTAGTGCAATCTATGGAAGATGTTCATAAATTGCAAGCAGACCTGGATACACTAAGTCTTTGGGAATCCACTTGGCAAATGAGGTTCATTGTTGATAAATGTAAAGTTCTGCATCTGGGTAACAATAATCTGCAGGCATCATATATCCTAGGGGGTGAAAAAGTGGGAGAATTGCTTGTTGATAAAGTTCTGGGCGTACTTTTAGATCTTAGACTACATAACAGAATTCAGTGTCAATCAAGCTGCCTCTTAGGCCAGTAGGATCTTGACGTGTATTAAAAGAGGCATGGATTTGCGAGACAGATATTGCGGCTATATAAAGCATTGGTTCTGCCTCATTTGGAATATGTTGTTCAGTTCTGGGTTCCAGTTCAAAGAAAGGATGCAATGGAGTTAGAAAAAGTACAAAGACGAGCAACCAAACTAATAAGGGGAATAGAACATCTTAGTTATGAGGATAAGTTAACATAATTAAGATTATTTAGTTGTGAGAAAAGATGAGATGGGAGAAATGATTAATTTATATAAATATATAAATGGCCACTACAAAAAAATATGATAAAAGTGAGATGTACTGACATTTTAATTGGTGTCACTTTGGGGTTTATACTGTATGACTTTTTGATCACTGGAAGAGGATTCCAGTGGCTGCAGCTGTGAACTCTAGTGAACCTATGCCAAGTGAGTTATGGCAGTGCTGGAA
The DNA here is from genome assembly GCA_025379985.1 of Phyllomedusa bahiana. Taxonomy (NCBI): domain Eukaryota; kingdom Metazoa; phylum Chordata; class Amphibia; order Anura; family Hylidae; genus Phyllomedusa; species Phyllomedusa bahiana. Next base: position 50,597 of record JAODAL010028294.1, on the reverse strand, counting down.
AATAATGGTGGCACCAAAATATTGACACTTTGGCACAATTTTTCCATTTTCACTTAGGGGTATTCTCTTTTATAGCCAGCGGTTTAGACATTGATGGTTGTGTGTTGAATTATTTTTAGGGCACACCAAATTTATACTGATATACAACTGCACACTGACTAATTTACATTGTTTCAAAGTGACATATATTCAGTGTCTTCCCATGAAAATATGTAATACAATTAGAGATGGGCGACTCGATTCTAACGAAGTGGAATTCAATTTAGAATTTTCAGGAAAACTTTCGGTTCGGAATGAATAGTCGAACTTTGGGTACTTCGGGTGAACGAAGTGTGCTTTGTATTTGATTAAAATGGCCTGCGAGCACATGGCGCTACATGGGGCAAAGCACTATGGGAGGAAGAAGGGATAGCCTGCATGGAAAAAAATTTTTGTGCAGAGGTGAGCCATCAGAGACGGCGAGATTCGGTGACCGTCACCGCACTATATAAGTCCGGTCGCGACGCCGGGAGCTCACATCCTCTCACTGTGGCTCATCAGGGAAGGTGCTGCCGGCCTGCGGCTGATAGCTCTTACTGAAGAATTGATTTTTATATACCGATTTCTGTGGGGTGGTCTCAGCTTGTCTCAGAGGACTGTTCTTAATGTTCTAATTCTAATTTTTTGGTGGTATTGGAATCTGAAATCCAGTGTGCGCCACTGCAGCTGGCATATCCATGCAATATCCCAATTGGGATCTAAGCTCAAGTTCCCTGTTGTATTCATTTAAAGATACAAGCTGTTTTTTTAACCATTACAAATAACACTTCATTTGTTGGCTGCTCAATTCTATTGCGCAATTTAACATCAGGGGTTAAATAAGCGTTGTTTTGCTGGTGTGCTGACGCTAGTAACCGTCTTTTTCAACGCCAAAATATATACCATTTTTCCTGTAGCCTAATTCACAAGCAAAGGTTAATTACAACGTAATCTCTTGTTGTGTGGCGGTAGAAAAACACGCAATGTAAAACACGCTACAACGCTACTATTTTGTGGGGGCTCAATTCTTTGGCGCAATTTCATCCAGGGGGTTAATTAAGCGTTGTTTGCTGGTGTGCTGACAAAAATTAAACCCATCTTTTTCAACGCAAATATATAAATTTTTCCTTGTAGCCTCTAATTCTCAAGCAAAGGTTAATTACAACCCCTGTATCTCTTGTTGAGTGGCGTTAGAAAACAGCAATTGTAAACACGCTACAATGCTACTAGTTTGCTGCGGCTCAATTCTTTGGCGCAATTTACATTCCAGGGGTTAATTAAGCGTTGTTTGCTGGTGTGCTGAAAAAATAAACGTCCTTTTTCAACGCCAAAATATATAATTTTTCCTGTAGCCTAATTCACAAGCAAAGGTTAATTACAACTGTATCTTTGTTGATGTTGGCGTAGAAAACACGCAATTGAAACACGCTACAAAGCTATAGTTTGTGCGGCTCAATTCTTTTGCGCAATTTACATTCCAGGGGTTAATTAAGCGTTGTGTTTTGCTGGTGTGCTGACAAAAATAAAACCATCTTTTTCTACGCCTATAAAATATAAAATTTTTTCCTGTAGCTAATTCACAAGCAAAGGTTAATTACAAACTGTATCTTGTTGTGTGGCGTAGAAAACACACCAATTGTAACACGTTACAAAGCTACTAGTTTTGCGGTTCATTTCTTTGGCGCAATTTTACATCCAGGGGTTATTAGGTTGTTTTGCTGGTGAGTGTGACTGACAAACATAAACCGTCTTTTTCAACGCCAAAATATATAAATTTTTCCTTGTAGCATAAATTTCACAAGCAAAGGTTAATTACAACTGTTATCTCTTGTTGTGTGGTGTAGAAAACACGCATTGTAACACGCTACAAAGCTATAGTTTGTGGGGCTCATTCTTTGGCGCAATTACACCAGGGGTTAATTAAGCGTTGTTTTGTCTGGTGTGCTGACAAAATTAAACCGTCTTTTTCAACGCCAAATATATAAATTTTCCTGTAGACCTAATTCACAAAGCAAAGGTTAATTACAATGTATCTTCTTGTTGAGTGGCTTGGAAAACAACGCAATTGTAACACGCTACAAGCTACTAGTTTGTGCGGCTCAATTCTTTGGCGCCAAATTTTACATCAGGGGTTTAAATTAAGCGTTGTTTGCTGGTGTGCTGACAAAAATAACCGTTCTTTTTTCACGCCAAAATATATAAATTTTTCCGGTGTTAGCCTAATTCACAAGCAAAGGTTAATTACAACTGTATCCTTGTTGTGTGGGCGTAGAATAACAGCAATTGTAACACGCTACAAAGCTACTGTTTGGCGCGCTCAAATTCTTTGGCGCCAATTTAATTTCCCCAAGGGGTTAATTAAGCGGTTGTTTTGCTGGTCGTGCTGACAAAAATAAACCGCTTTTTCTACGCCAAAATATTATATATTTTTCATGTAGCCTAATTCATGTCGATGGTTAATTAAGCCTGTGTGTGCTTTTACATTAGTAAAACACACAGTGTTTTTAAACGACACATACAAGTAAATTTTTCGGCCATTTGTGGAGAGCAAATTTATATCCAAGGGGTACCCCATAAGCTTGTTACTGGGATTCATTTGGAGTCAAAAACAGGGTGTATATATATCATATACAGATTTCATCATCAAACAGTGTCTGTACATTTTAGAACAAATAGTATGTCGACAGAGACGGTGGCTGGCTCTGCAACTGCGAGTGGCAGTGGCACAAACATCTGAACCAGGACCAGGTCGAGCACAGCAATGCGGGACGTGCAGCAGGGGCTCAATCGGTGAGGCCACAACTGCCGCTGTCATCTTGCGGCCGTTGTGTTGTTCAGCAAACACAAGGGTTCTTGATTGGTTGCGTAGGTCATCCTCTTCCTCCCAGATGACAGTCTTTGGGGGGGGGAGGGGGGGAACAAACCTACAGCCAAAGAGTCGGTGTGGAAACCTCAGGACCACAACCAGTTAGTTGGCATGGCCCGAGAGCGGGTTCAGCGGCCCTCACCTTGTCCTCAGCCCGCTCTGTTCCCCATGCCGGTTCCCTCAGCCAGGAGTCAACTATGTGGTCTGGGGACTCAGCGCCACTTTATAACGAGGATGAACAATTTGAGGAGAGCAGTCAGCAGTACTTGGCAGCGAAAGAAATGGGGCAATATCGCTTGCTTCTTGCCAGTAGGCGGCTAAGTATAGATGTTGGAGAGTGGCATGGGAGGTCTGTTGTTGTGTGAGGTCGCCTCGGCATACCAAAGGACTGGTGATGAGGGGACAGCAGTGACGATGAAACACAAATAGATGATGATTATAGCCGACCGCACTTGGGAGCCGGGGGTGAGGCAAGGGCTTCATCATCGTCAGGGAGAAGAGGGCGGCAGTTGCGCGTCGGCTGCTGCGCTGCTTGCTAGTGGGTCGTGTGACGTTAGTCAGCAGGATAGCAAGCAGTGTGAGGTCGGGAGCCAAGCGGCCCACACGGTGGTTAAAAAACCCGCTTCGCATGGTCCAAGGAAAGTAGCTGCAAAGGGGCTCAGCGAGGAGCGGGCTGGCCAAGTAGTCACTCAGTGCGGAGCGTTGGTGGTAAAAATACGATACTGCGGTGTGGCAGATCTTGCTAAGAACGGAGGAGCCGAATATGGGTATATGTTGATTCTGTGGGCAGAAAGTGAAGCTGGCCAGGGATGTTACGTTTGGGCACACGGCACTGCATCAACACATGCAGCGTCACCATCGGTGGCATGGGAGAAACGTGGGCTCAGATGTGGTGGTTCCATCCTGCCACGCAGAACAGCAGCAGCGCCCAGTGGCACGCCATGCCATTGCAGCGAGTCAAGGCTCTCCACCCACCTCTGCAGAGGAAGGGAGCTGTTCTCTTTGACTCATCTCCGGTCCAGATGTCTGATCCTCCTACTCATGGCGCCAGCAGTGTTCAGCGAGGCGATGCAAAGAGAAACAGTATGCGTCCAACCATCCTAAGGTGCAGCAGCTGACGTGCTCCTGTCCCAAGTTGTTGGTACTGCAGTCCCTCCCTTTCCAAATGGTGGACTCTGGTACGTTTCAGAGATCTAATGGCTTGTGCCGAGGGTGCGAGATGGAGACGTTCCAAGCCGTTAATTTTCTTTTCCAAAAAGGCATTACCAGACTTCATAAATATGTAGTAGAACCAGAAGGTGGGTCAGTCCTTGAGCTTATCGGTTTGTTCCATAGGTGCACAGGCCGCAGCAGGGCGGCGTCTGGAGCTGTAACTACGAGTCAGGGCCAGTACATGTCCTTTATGGACCACTGGGTGAAGTGCTTCCAGCACAGGCACACCAACAACTTGGAACAGGAGACGCCGTCTTTCTCCATCCCGTTTGTCAAAACTGCTTGCACTTGCGTCAATGTCCGCCTCCTCCTCCTCCACCACCACCACCATCTCTGCCTCCACAAGTACTGCTCCATCATACACATGGTGTAGGGCACAGCGGTGTCACGCAGTTTACACTGGCTTGCCTTGGCGAACGAAGTCACACAGGGGAGGAACTGCTCCGACTCATGCAGCAAGAAATCGATGTGTGGCTTTCACCGCGCCAACTGCCGAATCGGAACCATGGGTGAGGACAATGGGAGGAAACATGGTTTTCCGCACTGCAGCCGAGGAGGGATGGTCCATGCGCCCTGCAGGGCGCACGTGTTCTATCTGGTTGTGAAAAGGTTGTCCTGAAGTCTTCCACCGATCTTCAGAATCATTCTGGAACATGGCCAGGAAAAATGTGTGCATGCACTTTATCCATTTCGTAAAAAGCAAGGAAACACCCTCCTCGAGTTGCAGCGGCAGAACGGCCCTCCCCCAAACCACACTTGATATGCGATGTTTCCACCCGAGGAATTCCAGCCTGCACATGTTGGACCGACTGTATGAACAGAGAAAGGCCATTAACGATTTTTTTGGTGATCCAGGCAGACTGAATACTCCCCTGTGTAACTTTGATGTCAGTCAGTGGCAGCTCGTAATGCGATGACACCTGCCGTTTGTTTGAGGCCATTCGAGGGAGGCGAAGTTATTTTCAGTCGGCAGGACTACGGGATATGAATAACGTCATTCCACTGCTTCATGTCCTGGAAACAGATGCTGAAAGATCTGACTGGGCAGTGGGGACTGGAGGACGTGGCGACTACATCTCGTGGCCACTATGAGGCGGGTGGGTCTGAAATGGAGGAGGAGGAGGGAGGACATTGGAGCAGAAGCATTGTCTGGTGAATATTGAGTGGATTTTTCTACCCAGGTTGACAAGACGAGGAGGCGCAGGGCAAGTCTGGAGGAGGTCGGTTGGAGATGAGGAAAGAGGACGCAGATGACCCCCAAGCCACCGTGGCAGTATACAGTGGAAAATGGAGGCAGGGAGCCCCTCGGATGTCACTTTGTGCAGATGGCCGCCAGCATGCTTTTTTGCCTGGCTAGTGAAGCGAACCGAATAGTCAGATCCGCCAGAGGGATGAATTCTGGCTCTCCCACCCCTATTGGACCTCGCTACCGTCCAAATGGGAAGCTTTTTTTTTCCCAGCTATTGACGAGGGGAAGACCAAAACCTCAAAATACTTAGGGAATCCTCGTAATCAGGTGGCCGCTCCTATGTGCGGCATCGTCCCTCCTCTGACAGGTCTGACCGGGGGGTTCCTCAGCGCTCACGTACTACTGCCGCGGCTGCTGGGGGAAGGTGGGGGGGTAGGAGCAGTACCAGCTCCATCAGTAGTAACCTAAGTCTGGAGTCGATGAGCAGCTTCCTTCACCCGCCTAGTGAGGAGGGCAGTCGCCAGCAGCAGCAGCAGACGGCTGGAGCAGTCCCTGAACCAACAGGTTGTGGCCTACTTGGACAGCACTCTGCCACCTCAGTTAGAAGATCCGCTGGACTACTGGGCAGCCAAACTGGATGTGTGGCCGCAACTTGCCGAGTTTGCAGTGGAGAAGCTGTCCTGCCCGGCCAGTAGTGTGGCATCAGAGCGGGTGTTCAGTGCGGCGGGGGCCATCGTTACCCCAAGGAGAACCCGCTTGTCCACGGGAAATGTGGAACGACTGGCCTTTGTCAAGATGAATCAGGCGTGGATCGGCCAGGATTTCCACACACCAATGGCCTTAGGCGTCAGTCTGGATTACAAACTACCTGCCTCAGCCATATTCTGATGCCGCACTCCACTGTTGCTCACATCTGCTGACCAGTTTCTCCATCTGCTACCCACCATCTTTACAGGATGAATTTGCCACCCACCTCAAACACTCTGTCATTGTGCCACTCTATGACATCATGTGCTGCTGTGTTCGCTGTTGCTGTTGACATCCACACTGTCGTCTTTGTGCAACTGTCTTGACCTTCCTGCTGCTGCTGTGGCTGCTGCCCGATGTCCTCAAACTGTGTCATTGTGCCATGACTGACCTCATGCTGCCTGCTCGCTGTGACTCGCTCTCAGTCATTGTGACACTCTTTGGCTTCCCTCCTGTTTTCGCCTCCTCCAGAATGGTCCTTGTGCCACTGCATGTTCTCATACTGCTGCTGCCGTGGACTCCACACTGTGTGATTGTGCCATCTGTGGCCTAATACTGTTTTTGCCACTTCGCCAGAATGACGATTGTGCTCTGCCTGACTCATGCTCGCTGCTACCGTGACCTTCACACTGTATCTATGTGCCACTCTGTGGCCTAATACTGTTTTTGCCCGCCTCCAGAATGTCATTGGCCACTGTCTGACCTCTATACTGCTGCCGCGTGACGCCTCGCTCTCAGTCATTGTGCCACTCTGTGGCTTCTCGTGTTTGGCCTACCTCAGATTGTCATAGTGCCACTAGCCTGACTCATGTGCTGCGGTGCGCGTCACCTCACACTCTGTCACTTATGTTGACCACCTGAGCTCTCAGCTGTTTTTTTCCAGCTTTCGCTGCATGACTTTATCAGGCTACATTCCCGTTAAGTTTTTTGCGTTCAGTTTTGCCCTCCTTAAGTGCAAAGGGAATTTTATAGTGAAGCGATTTTAAGAGACTGCGGCAGTCATCTGAGTGTATACTAAAACAACAATACATTGTATGAAGGACCAACCGCCTAACCAACTCCCTGGCTATTTAAGAATGGCACAACGTTTCTTCAGGCACCCTGCAGGCTCTGTGCAGACCTGGATATAGCTGCTTTTTAACGCGATCTCGGTGCCCGAAGTAATTCGGGACCGAATTATTTTTGTCGGAAAATTCGAGCGAAGTGGACCGAACTCGAATTTTTGAGAAATTCGCCCATCTCTTATCATGACTCATGTGCTGCATGATGCTGGAGCACTATAGAAACTGCTGCAGCCTGCTCTTGCCATCATTTACAACTATAAGGGCATGCCCCCACGGCACGGGTTTTCGGCCAGTTTTTCTGCCGGTGTGCGGTTTTTCAGACCGCCTGAAAAACCGTGATCCGGAAATGAGCACAATTGTGATCTTATGGAAAACCTCATGCAGCAGTCGCAACCTGCACGGGTTTTCCGCACGCGGGCAAAAACATTGAGCAAGACATCTTCCATCCGGTTTCGGACAGAATCTGTGCTTCTAAATGGGAGAGGGGATGCTCTTCTCCGTCATCGAGTAAGGAAAAGGCGTCACCGAGGGCGTGGGAGACGGGCTCACAAAAACATTGCCGGTATTTGTCCTATGACGGGGTATGCACCTAAAGTTTCCTGATATAGGTTCTGTTTTGCAGGTGATTAGTTAATTAGGTATCTGTCAGTACAATCTTCAAGGTCAAACAGGAGAGTTGCAGAGACTCTGCATGAGGAACATAAGAACAAAATACTAGTTCACTGTAATTGTGGCTCAGTGGTCACAAATTACAATGTATAGCAACGCAAAGTTTTTAAATGTGCTTCTCTCTATCCATAAAGACCAGAATGTGCATCAGGACTGCCATTGGGAATCTTATGCCCTCGTAGAACGAAAGGATCTGGACCTTCAGTTCCTGTCCTTCACCACATCACACTCCCTGAAATGAATCATGACCTCCACCGAGTCAAAGAAATGCCCCTTGCAGAAGGACCGAAGGCACTCACAGCAGGACCTTTTAAAAAACAAATGATTCAGGTCCCTGATGTGGATAGCAAATACTCTGTTAAACATATTCACATTCTTAATGGCAGAATATACAGTATTTACAGTATATAACTATGGAACCATGTCTAAATCCTCTTTCTGCTTGTAGTTATTTTTCTCCTCTGCGCTCTGAGATCTCACTCCATATTCCATCACTTCTCAGGCCATCTGACAACGTTGACGCAAAGAAATGGATATTTTTAAATTCGGGGGGAGTGTAGTCCGTATATGTACTATCTCTTTTTCTCTTAGATTCTTCCTCTATTTATTAAGACGATGATAGGCAGCTGGTGCTCTGAGCAGACCCACTCACTAACAGCTACAGATTGCCAAGTCCCGTATGTCAGACTTCAATATATTCCTTTTGTAGATTGAAAACAGATTAAAGTTCTTAGTGATTTTCCTTGCAACTTATTTCCCTTCTGCTTCTCCTATGCCATTATAAACCATGCCGGATATATATTCCTTTCCATTTACTATGTATACATTACATATACAATAGACAGTGTTAGCAAAATGGATGGAACAAAGGAACATGGTACTTGGAGAAGTGTTGTAGAAACTTATCTGCTGCCTTACTCCCAGGCTGGGGTAATTGACATCAAGGGGCAGGTTGAATAACCAAAATCTTAGACATAGCTAGGATGTGGAACTAAATTTCCATATACGTCAATATAATCATGAATATGGAACTAAGCCCTGATGAGCAAGAAGACATGGGCTCCTGGTGGTTGAAATGTTGCACATGTTGGATCTGCTGCTGTGTTTTATACTTGTTTGATCTGTATGGATTTCTAGTTTAGGATTGTGGTGCTGCTTATTTCCTCAATCTTAAAGACATGGTTCCACACATTCCAAAAATGAAAATTAATCAGCACATCCAAAACAATTTTAAAGAAAATTATGTGGGTGCACACTGGTGTGGTGTCATAAAATGCAAACAGCCGATTAACAGCACTCTACAAATGCTAACAGAAAGTCAAAGGGAATATATGAATAATTTTAAAATGCATTTCTGCTACTTTTTGGAAAAATGAAAATCTTACGTTCTTAGCGCACATTTTTGATCAAAACTGGGAGTGCTCATCCACCATGACAGGTCACCATGACAAGGTGACCTCAGTTCAGATGGGGAACTACCACTCTCACCTCACTTGGTGTCCTTTTAGGTCTCTATACTTTCAGGGAATGAAAGTCCTGGCTACATTCTGCTCTGAATAAAAACAGTCTGTGTGGATGGGTGGAGTTCACGGCCAAAATGGAGGCTGCCACTCCCCCATCCAAACAATCCAAAAATAAAAATGGAATATATGAACTATTTTAAAATGCATCCTGCTACAGTTTTGATCAAAATGTGCGCTAAGAACCCAAATTTTCATGTATCCAAAAAGTAGCAGAAATGCAGTTTAAAATAGTTCATGTATTCCCTTTGACTGTCTCTTTGTAGAGTGTTTGTAGAGTGCTGATATGTTGTTGTTTGCATGGTTTCAAACATTGATTATCCACATTTAAAGGAGTTTTATGAGCTTATAAAAATATAGTAAATAGAAGATATTTGTCTAAGTACTCACTGGTTGTATAGAAGCTGTCAACAGCACACCAGTAAGTTAATTTGCGTTGGGAGCTCAGTGGAAATGGTTTCCAATCAAACTTGTAATAGGTATAGTGAATCCACGGCACTCCTCATGTAAAGTGTTTTTATTCCAGTGACACAACACTCCATAAAGCATAACATGCAATAACGTATATACAGCGGAAGCTAGCAGATGTATAGAGACTGACTTTTTGGCCAATGATGGCCTTCCTCTATGTCCTTCTATATTATTCAGATAGTTAGTACAATGAATATTCGCACCACACGTCATTTATCAAGGGAGATCCTCCACTCCCCTGTGAAATCCAATACATATAAGTGATAGGTAGATAATTTGTAGTAAAATGTTTCATTTATTGCACAACTTAGTAGCAACTTAAAAGCTCATACAGAGCAGATACTTGCATTTAAATGCATCTAGTCATATGGGCGAAAAAGTCTTGGAAAGTCCATGGATCAATAGTTTCCACATGCCGCGTCTCGGCATAGCATCTCCATCATGGATCGGGCAAGTGGACAGGTGGGGCCAGAGCACACGCGCGCAATGTTTCAGAGGACTCTCAAGCACGTAGTACATCCCTTCATGTTAGCTTTATATACACATGCTCCTATTGCACAAGTAACATATATCAATTAAAAACATATTACAGAAAAACTCTTAGGCTTAGACTTTCATTCATTCCCATTGGGGCCAGGTATTCATCCTATGTATTCATCTTGCTTCATACTGCAAGAGGCGTTTCTCTAATACTAACCCCTCACTACACTTCACCTCCTGTAAAATGCACCAACGTAGTTCTGCAACGTTATGATTGTATTCAAGGAAGTGTCTTGCTACACTACTCTCACTGAATTTCTTTTCCTTATCTCCAGAAACACTAGCAGATAAGTTTCTCTTTGCTAATCTGATATTTGATCATAGTTCGTTAAGTCTGATTTTGATACTTTGTGCAGTCTTGCCCACATACCCTTTCCCACATGGGCACTTCAACATGTAAATTACGTGTCACATGTAAATGCACCTTTTACAAAAACTTTTTTACCATTCATAGGATGTAATAGAAAAGGTCCCCTAAAAATAGAGCTACAGTTTTGACAATTATGACATGGGAAAGTTCCTTTTCATTGAGGATTCAAAAAGGTCTGTTTCTGTTTTGTTTTACCTTGTAAATTACTAGACACAATCTGGTTGCCTACTGTACACCCTTTTCTATACACAAATAGTGGTTTCTCCTTAAATAAACTTCCATATTTATTATCACCATTCAATACATGCCAATGTTTTTTAATGGCTCTTCTAATCATCCTACTATGGGCATCAAATACACTGGAAAGCATAAACCTTCTGGCGAGCACTGAGCCCTTCTGTCACGGTTATCACGGTGGCTGCCACTCGCCAAAACCTCACCTGCCTTCCCCGGGCCTCAGCACAGTGGTGGGGGGTTACCTGTGTCTAAATGTGGATGTTAACTGACCCCCTGGGTACACTCCATGCTGGGGGTGGTCCTCTCCTATTGTTTTGATGGTGCAGTGTTGCAGGGAGGCATCCATTATGTTGGTGCAGGTGAAGCAGGAGGCAGACAAAGGGTTAACAGTTGGAACGTAGCATCACTTGTCCCTTTTATTTACCAGCAAGTTCTTATACATGGCATCTCTCTTTCAATAGATTACAGTCCTTTCTTGACTAGCAGCCAGTAGAGTTCCCTTTTAAAATGTTCCTTATTCAGATACAGTCTTGGTACTGCAAGGAGTTTGCAAACCCCAGGAGAACTGACATCCTAGCAACTTCCAGATAGACTACAAGGGGATATGCGGAGCAACCCCAGGAGAACTGGATTTAGATAGGTCAGGCCAAAGGCAACAATCTGGACACCATCTGGTCAGTAGGCCAACAAGGACTTCCTATGCGCTGCCTGTCATGTACACCTCCCTGGTGTACCTGTCCAAGGGATCCTCCATGCTCTTCCAGGCGGCAACTCTCTCCATAAAAATCTTTAGTTTCTTGCAGGAATCCATGACCAGCAAATAGGCTCTGGGCCTTACCAGCTGCAGTCTTGCAGAATCCCAGGCTTCAAAGAGTTGAAGCCTACTATCACTTAATCTCAGGCCTATTTATTTACTTTTTGAGCAGCTAACTCCTACCTACCCCTTCCAACTAGGATACCATGAAAATTTACTCTTAACCCCTTCCCCCTGACTGCATAGCTGTCACATTTTACAGAAAGCAATAACATCTTCATGACTTAGCAGATCTTAAGTGCAATTACATGTCATCACCAATCACAGAGCAAAATAGCATTTCAATGTATTTCAACACTGGTTCAGCATGAAATCACATAGTAATATACACAAGTAATCCATGGGCACAAGGGGTTAAAATCCTGTATACTACACATCTATTTATTCAGAATTACCTAATATTGTATTGTATTGTATATTGTGTCTATCAAGTTCAACCAGGGGTGGGGAACATGTGGGTGGAGCGAGGGAAACTAGGAGTTCAAGCCCAGCCTTCCCAATGGTGAATGCCCTGAAACCCACAAGGCAAGAACCAGTCTGCTCCAGGGAAGACCCCATCTCTGACCCCAGAGCCGCCACCAGCCAGGATGCAGAATTTTACATAGCTACGTACGTATTAATATTCTTTAGTTTCAGGTAGTTATCTAAGCCTTTCTTGAAACTCTCTACTGTTCCTGCTGTGACCAGCTCCTCAGGCAGGCTATTCCACAGATTTACAGTTCTTACAGTGAAGAACCCTTTTCTCCTCTGGAGATTGAATCCTTTTTTTCTGCAGCCGAAGGGAATGTCCCCTTGTCTTTTGAGTTGGCTTTACATGAAATAATTTTTCCCCATACTTTTTGTAGGGACCATTTGTATAAATGAATCATGTCCCCTGGAGCCGTCTTTTCTCAAGACAAAATAAGTTCAATTCTACTAACCTCTCCTCATAGTTAAGATGCTCTAATCCCTTTATAAATTTGGTTGCTCGTCTTTGCACTCTCTCTAGCTCCATTACATCTTTTCTATAAACTATAGCCCAGAACTGAACGGCATATTCCAAGTGAGGTCATACCAATGCTTTATTCAGCGGTAAAATTACATCCCTGTCATGCCTCTTTTAATACACGCCAGTATCCTACTTACCTTAGAGGCAGCTGATTGACACTGTATGTTGCTCTGTAGTCTATGATCTATAAGAACGCCCAGATCTTTCTCAACATGTAATTCTCCAAGTTTTTCTCCCCCTAGGACATATGATGCCTGGAGATTATTCATACCAAGATACAGAACCTTACATTTATCCACACTGAACCTCATTTGCCAAGTGGATGTCCAAGCACTCAGTGTGTCCAGGTCTGCTTGCAATTTATGAGCATCTGCCATTGATTGCATTACCCTACATTGCTTGGTGTCATATGCAAAAATAGAAACCGTGCTATTGATCCCCTCCACTATATCATTAATGAATACATTGAATAAAAGAGGACCCAATACTGAGCCCTGGGGCACACCATTCATAACCGGGGACCACTCAGAGTAGGAGTCATTTACCACCACTCTCTGAGTACGATCCGATAGCCAATTTTTAATCCAATTGCAGCGTTCCCAGGTAAAATACCCAGTGAAGTTGTCCCGGCTGCGGGGAGAAGCTGCTGTGTCCGATCTGATGTGCAGCTTCTCTCCGCCCCCTCAGCTTGACTGACAGCTCTCTCCTATGTTTGTCTATAGGGAGAGAGCTGTCCGTCAAGCTGAAGGGGCAGGGAGAAGACGCACATCGGACTCATCTCCCCGCACCCGATGCAACTTCACTGGATGTCTACCCAACGACGGTAAAACACACAGGGATAAGATCAAGTAACCTGCAGCTATTTCATGCTGACAGGAACTTTAGATTCTAACTACTCAGTCAAGTCACATTATTATGGCCACAATACAAAATCTGGTTAGCACATCCGGCAAAATAAACGTATAGGTGCACACTGTTGTGGCAGCAAAAGCTATGTAAACACAATAAAATATCAGTAGCACTCTAGAAACACTTAATCAGATCAGGTTTATAGCAGGAACCCTCTAACCCTGAAGTATGGAGATCTGAACAGACACCTAGAGAGGTAGCATGTAGCGTAGGTTCCCACCTGAATTGGGGTCACCTTGCCACGGTAGGTGGGCATTTGCAGTTTTGATCAAAAATGTACACTAAGAACCTCAAATTTTTTTTATATATTTTATATTAGCAGAAATGTTGTTTCAAAAATTCTTATGTCCTCTTTGACTGTTTTTTAGTGTTTTCAGAGTGTTATTGATATTGTATTGTGTTTGCATTATTATGGCCACATCCTACTATTGGTAACTCATGAAGGAAGTCACTTGTGAGCTGGCTTGGTGGGTATATAAGGTGTGTAATAGAATGTATATATAAGGTTTTCTGACTCTGAATGGGTTTATGATAAAAGATAAAGCATTACTAATGGTAATTAAGCAAAATTGACTGTTTCTTAGAAGTAAGTGGGAGGTCCTGTGTATAACAGGCCAACCATCTGTCTGCTTGCAAAGAAAGCTGCTAAATTATGCTAAAAGCAATGACCATAGGAACATCTACTCCTCAGTCACCCTGCCTTGCTCCTCTGAAGTTATATAGAACATGTTTTAAGGCAGCAGTAACATTTTTGAACACCAAGAGCTGACAATGTTTCATTGGAATTCTGTATTGACACATAAAATGATGAATAAGCCAAGACTGGATCAGTGGTTGCCTTGTAAAACAGTCTTAATGTCTGTTGTATCGACTGTCTGGATTACATTAGTCTTTACTGAGTGAGAATAGTTTCTGTTTCACACCAAAGAGATTCCACCATCAAAACATAGCAGGCAGCTCGCTGACAAGAGGAATATCCTCGGTATGACAAGTAAACATCATTTTCTTTGCTTTTGAAGATATGCTGACTGATTTTACCATTCCTGGACTCAGAACATTATTCTGTCATCGCCCATAGATAGAACGCTTCTACTTTTATGGCAGCTGTAAGAAAATTCTCTTTTTAGATGAATTAGTAATACATGTATATTTACCGATCTATCCCATCTTTTTTGAATTTCACAATTTTTTTTATTGCTATACAACTAGTGTGCAGAAGTTGGTGGTACAACACACTACTAAAGGGTTAAAAGGTTTAATAGTGTTTTAATTATGTGGAAATCTATTTGCAATGTTTTTCTATATCACTGCAGTGAGAATGTTCTAGAATTGACCTCTTGTTCACCCCTGTGTGCAGCCAGTAGCTTCTGAGCATGCCTGTGAGTCATATCCAGTTGTGATGTGCTGTAGAAATTTAACCATTTGCAGCTACTCAAGGCCTTGGCGGGAGTAACCATAACAACACCAGGGTGGGGTCAGATTAGAAAGTTATAAAAGATAGGTACACTTATCATTCTGGGTCTCTTCACACACAGGTGTAGGGTCTCTGTGTCTTCTCTCCTGGAGAGCTTGGCTCTCTCACCGAGGCGTATGGGTGTCTGTGCTGACATCCACCTTCAGTGTGAACAACTACAGGGGTCAGCTTTAACCCTTTGTTCTTCCCTGGCCGCATGGGAGTGGGACAAGATGGAGTTAGCTCAGGGAGGGATTGGGTTTAGGAACATCTTCACCCTGCCTCGGTCTTCAGAGTGGCTGCATCTTTGAAGAGGATTCTGTGAAAGAGGTCCGCTGCCATGTGCTGTACCATCTTTGCTGGTAAAAAAGAGGCCTGAGACCATTTGCACCGTTAATTCCTTGTCTCCTGTCTTCTCATTTCTGCACCACACATCAAGGGCACCTCACACCACCATCCTAACATGCAGGCAGTCGAGAAAGAGACCACCATCAGAGTGTGCCCCGAGGGAACAACTACCACCATCATCCACCATGCGGACCCCCTCTTCACTAGTGCCGGGCACCGGATGAGCACGAGAGGTGCGGGTGAGCGAGGTACTAGCCACCGTGACGAGGATCGGGTTCCCCGTAGGGGCCCGCGGCTTCCCGCTCCCGCCTCCCTCTCCTCTGTATCCCTCCGTGCCGGTCTGGTTCACCACATAAACGTTTAACCCCTTAATGACTAGAACTGAAAAGACCTTAAATGGTTATTCTCACCACATTGATTAGCTATAAGCATGTAGGCAAAGGTAAATAAAGACTATTACCAAGTACATTGCTTTTCTGATTTTGCTTCACTTCAAAGCTAGCGCAGTTCTTATCTCGTTTCCTTAGGGTGTGTCACACGGCAAAGACAAAATACCAGTCGGGTTTTCCGACCGGTATTTTGCCTTTTTTTGGCACGCAGGGGAGTGGCTTCTGTCTGCGGGTTGCGGTTTCAAGCTGTCCCCCTTCACACCCACATGTTCATGTTCTGCCTGAAAACCAGGCGGAAGAAAGAACATGTTCTAAGTTTTTAGGAAGGCCGGCGGTGTCAATGAAATCAATGAAAAAGGTTGAAAGCGGTTTACAGATGGCTTTCAAATCCGAAAACTGTCTGTAAACCCGACTGAAAGCCCTTGCCGTGGGGGACAAGCCCTTGGGTTACCTCTCTCTGCTCTAGCAGCCCTGGCTGGAATTAGGAGGTCACTTCCTATTGTTTCTTCTCAGCAGCACAGGAGCTTGTTTTTGTTTTTACTGGCAAATGTTAACCCTTTAGAGCTCTATAGCCTTGTGCCCAGCTGTTTAGACCCCTTCATTAACAAATGTCCGTCTGCCAGACTCAACTAAGAATAGCAGAGCTGACATGTCAATCACTGGTGAAGAACCACCAACAGCAGTACCAGGAAGTGCGAGTCCGAAGCTGGATGTGAAGAGTACTTTTTTTAAGTGATATAATTAGATGAGGCGTTATATTATAAGGGAGGAATTGTAATGTTTGCAGAATTTGAGGATACATATAAATTGCTGCATAATTTACTTTTATTTCTTTTTTTTTGCATTGTGATTACAAAAGAAAAAATTTTCTGTGTTTTTTGATTATTATTTTTACCATTCATGCTTTACATTAAAAACCTATTAAATGAATTATTCAGGTTAGTTATTAAATTATTGTGTGGATATCGAATATGCACAGTGTTTTTTATGAAATGTATGAAAAATCTTTTTTTTTTATATATATATATTAAACATTCCCTTTTATTATTAATTTATGTTAACTGCAATTTGTATCTTTGTTTAATGCAAACACAGGGAGAACATACAAACCCCTTGAAAACGTTGTCCTTGGTGGGATTAAAACCCAGGACCCCAGTGCTAACTACTGAGCCACTGTGATGAACCCCTTACCGCCAGAGTCAGTTTTGGCCTTCCTGACAGGTCCATTTTTAAAATCTGACATTATGTGTAACTTTATGTGAGAATAACTTTTACCTATCCATGTGATTCAGAGATTGTTCTCTCGTGACACATTATGCTTTAAGTTAGTAAGAAATTTTGGTCAAAACAATTGTTTATTTGTGAAAAATATCAAGGTATCGTGAAAAATTTGAAAAATTTACCATTTCAAACTTCAAAAATGTCTGCGTGTAAGACTGATAGTTTCTAACTAGCACCTACCATATGTTTACCGTAGGTTGGCATCATTTTTTTAAATGTATTTTTTTTGTTATAAAACTAGGGGGATTAGACATTTATTAGTAATCTTTCACATTTTCAAGAAAATTTGCAATATACCTGTCCAGTTCTGATGTGGCTTTGATTGAAGAAACTACACCCCTTAAAGTATTCAAAACAGCATTTAGGAAGTTTATTAGTTTCACAAGAATTAAAGCGAAGTGGAGGTGAAATTTTAAAATTTCACTTTTTTTTGCAGATTTTAAATTTTTATCCATTATTCACAAGAACAACGTAGATGTGACCATGGAATTGCAATTTAATATTGATTCCCCAGATTCTGCCATTTTCAGAGATATCCCATATGTGGCCCTAGTGCGCTATTTGGCTCAACCACGACCCTCAGAGTAGGAGGAGCATCTACCGAACTTTGGGGTCTCATTTTCAAAATGATTTTCTTTAGGTTTGCGGACATCCTAAGGTGCTAAAACTTAATAAACACCATTAAAAAGACCCCGTATTGGAAATTACACCCCTTAAGGAATATATCCGGGGGTATAGTGAGTATATCAACCCCACAGGTGTTTCACAAATTATTTTAGGACTAGGCTGTGGAAATGAAGAAAATTTTTTATTTCCAATAATCTGCCATTTTAATTTTTACAAAGAATCATGGAAAAAAAGCACTCCAAATTTTGTTATGCAATTTCTTCAAACTTTGGCAATACCCTATATATGGGTGTAAACTGCTGTTTGGGCAAATGGCAGGGTGAACAAGGGAGGGAGCACTATTTTCAAAAACCCCAAAGTACAAGAACAGGTGAAATCTTGCAGAAGTCGCCCCATTTTGGATTCAACACACCTCATGGCTTCCATTTAGGGGTGTATTGTGCATTTTGGACGTACCAGGTGTTCCATAGTTTTTTCTAGCATTGGATCATGAAAATGGGGGGGAAATACGCAGTTCCGTCATTGTTTTTTGGGTTTCAATTTTACAGCTTTCACTGTGTGGTATAAATGACATAATAACCTTACCATGTGGGTTGGTACAATTGCAATGATATATTATATTATATATATATATATATATATAGTATATATAATATATATATACATATATATATATATATATATATATAGTTTTTTTTTTTTTATTAATTTTACACAATAGAAATATGTCTATAAAAAATTTAGTTTATATTCTGACAGCCATAACTTTTTTATTTTTTATGTATTTGGACCTGACTATGGGCTTGTTTTTTGCAGGATGAGTTGATGTTTTCATTGGTACCATTAAGGAGTGCAAATGATCAATTTTTATTAAGGTCTTTGTGAGACGTTTTGAACAAAATACAGCAATCCTGGTAGCGTTTTTTATTTTTATTTTTTACAGCGGTCAGTCACTGTGTTGTATAAATGACATGTTAGCTTTACTCAGCAGGTCGATACGATTACAGCGATAACTAATTTGTATTTTTTTATGTTTTACTGCTTTTACACAATAAAAACACTTTTATTCAAAAAGGAAAACATTTTTGCATCGCCCTAGTCTGAGCCATAACTTTTTTATTTTTCTGTGTACGGAGATGTGTAGGGACTTGTTTTCTGCGGGATGATTTGACAGTTGTCTTGGTATCATTTTTGGGGTACAAGGCTTTTTGATCAGTTTTAAATCCATTATTTGGAAGGCAGGGTGTAGAAAATACTGCAATCCTAGTAGTGTTTTTTATTTTTTATTTTAACAGCGCTCACCGTGCAGTATGGGTATGTTCACACGGCTGAAATTGCCGCATATTTCGGCGCGCATTGAGCTTTATACGCAGCGATATGCGCGACGCAATTACGGTAATTCATAGCTTTCATAAAGAGCTATAGATTACACGTCATCTCCCATCGCATACAATACATTGCCGGGCATGGTGACATCACAGACAGCCTGGGAAGTGTTTATTTAACTTCCCGGACTGTCTGGTAGGAGATTGTGCTGCAACTACGACGAGAGCAGGCAGGAGGAGCTCTCTCCTCCTGCCTGCGACTTAGCACCGACGATCTTAATAGATCGCCGCAGCTAAGAGGTTAATCACCCGCGGCCAGAGCTCACGCCAGCCGTGGGTGATGCGGCATGAGGCCAGCGGTAATATACCGCTGTTCACATGTCGCGATCGTGTGGGGTTCGCTTGTAATCCCACACGATCTCCAGGACGTACCCATACGTCCATTTGCGGGAACGCACTTCCTGCTAGGGCATATGGGTACGTTTCATGTTGGGAAGGGGTTAAAGGAGTTTTGCCACAAAGTAAAATTGATGTGGGAAGCTTTAAAATTAAATAATAAACATTTTCCCCATTCATCATTGTTAAAAATTCTGCACCATTTTTGTTTTAGCTGCTCCCTTAGTGATCCATCGTGTACAGCTCGTCTCCAGGGGATATAATGAGTCTCTTCCCTGCTTACTAATCACACACTAATATAATATAAAAAAGAAAAAAAGTCTCACCAACTTAATTAGTCCATCCTGTACTCATGTTTTAATCCAGGTGGTGCAGGGAAGAAGCATCCAGCTGTGGATGTCAGGGAACAAACTTTATCCAACAAAAGAGTTTACTTCCAGCACTCGTGCATTAGAATGAAATGCACTTTATTAAATCTTCATGAAAAAATTAGTTCTGTAGAATCTGAAAAAAATATGACTAACAACATATTTTAATGTCTACGTGTTTCAAGCCACTTTACAGGCTCTGAGTCACTTCTAAGAATCTGTTAAGTGGCTTGAAACACAGGACCAGCTGTATATATTGAGCTCTGGCCGCAGGTGATTAAGCCCCTAGCTGCTGCGATCCATCGCAATCACGGCAGCTTAGGAAAAGACAGACGGAGGGAGTTCCTTCTGTCCTCCATAGAAGCAGCCACGTCGCAATAGCGGCTGCAATCTACTCACCTCACAGCCTAGGAGCTTGACTTCACTGTGTCCGGACGTGTACTGTGGGCATGGCCTGGCATAGTGAGTGACAGTTACCACAGAGAGCAGTATATAGAAGTTCTGCTATACTGCTCTTTATTGTATCAGTGATCTGAGGATCACTGATACAAGTTCCCTATGGGGAAAAATGCAAAAAAAATTGAAAAACAGAAATAGTAAAAAAAGTAAAACAAACATGAAAAATAAAATAAAAGCACATGTACCACCCTTTTTCTATTTACAAATGCCAATCACCCCCAAAAAAGATCAAAAATAAAGTATGCATATTTTTTAGCATTGCATGTGACCTACCCTATAAATCTGTCATACGAATTATCCTGCACAATAAACGACACGAAAAAGCAAAAACAGTCACTGAATTGCGATTTTTGTTCATCCCGCAGGACATAAAGTGGAATAAAAAGTGATCAAAAACTCATACAAATGCCAAAGTGGTACCAATTAAAATGCCAGTCAGACAAAAAAAGCTCTGTATACAGAAAAATAAAAAAGTTATGGCTATCAGAAGATAAAGATGCATAACAATTGTTTTACACAAAAAAAACATTTCTTTTTTAAAGCACTTCAGCATAAATAAAACTATATAAATTAGGTATCGCCATAATCGTATTGACCCAAACCTTGTCACGTATACTGCATGGTGAGCGCTGTTAAAAATAAAAAACACTACTAGGATTGCAGTATTTACTTCATCCTGCCTTCCAAAAAATGGATTTAAAAAAAACTCATAAATGCCAGTGGTACCAATAAAAAACATTAATTCATCCTGCAAAAAACAAGCCCCTACACAGCTCCGTACACAGAAAAATAAAAAGTTATGGATCTCAGACTATGGCGATGCAAAAACGTGTTTTCCTTTTTGAATAATAGCATTTTTATTGTGTAAAAGCAGTAACATAAAAAAACATACAAATTGGAAATGATTGTAATCGTATTGACCTGCTGAGTAAAGCTAACATGTCATTTATACTGCACGGTGACCGCTGTAAAAAAATAAAAATAAAAAACACTATTAGACAGCGCTCCTGCTCAACGGTAGCACGTCCCACCTGATCGACCTCTTTCGCGGGGCTAAGCAGGATTGCCCCCTATCGCCGATCTTGTTTAATCTCTCCATCGACCCCGTCCTTTTTCACATTACCCAGAGTGAGTCATTTCCGGGGATTAAGAAGAAGGATGGGGAGATTAAACTGACGGCGTATGCAGACGATCTCTTACTAATGATCTCTAACCCCAAGCACACACTCGCCACCATCCTGCAGGACATCAGGGACAAGGGGAACCTGTCTGGCTACAACATTAACATCAACAAAAGTGAGGGGCTCCTTCTTAAGGGCCCAGCAAAGCCTCTGTGGTCCACCTAGCACCACATTCGTTGGTGTACGTCTAACATCAAATACCTGGGCGTCCTCCTTACGCGCGACCCCACTAAACTCTACACAGAAAATATCTCCAGATATGTTAGTGGCCTACAACAAACGCTGTGCAGATGGGGGAATATCCCGCTGTTCTTCATGGGAAGAGCGAACTTACTTAAAATGGTCCCAATTACACAGAGATGCAGCGGCACTACTTCACAGTGAGCGAGTTTCAAATAGTCATTAAACTTTATAGGGATTGCGAGTCAAAACTGCCAGACCATTCTTTATGGAGTAATGGTGCTCAAGCCCCAATGAAAGAGAAAGTCCATTCCATAAATCCTTATGCCTTGAGAAAGCGTGAGGGTTAGCACGCGAAATGGTCGTTGTCTAAGTGTTTGCTTCCCGATGTAAGTTTTATCAAGAATAAAGGATTAAAGGAGAATATTGGTGATTGCCGCCCCATTATTTCTTTGCATAAGGATTTACTTAAAATGGTAGAAATTCCATGCCTCCTCTATTTGTTTAATATGCTGCCTATCTACCTTAAACCTAAAGACGAGAAAATTATTAACTCCCTCTTCCAGACGTTTATCTGGGCAGACAAACGAGCATGCATTCCACTGCATGTCCTTACCCAGGCTCACTGGCGGCCTTGGCTTCCCTAACATAAAACTCTATAGCCTGGCAGCGCTGTGTCACTTTCTGGTGGACTGGGCAAATAACTCGGATATTTTCACCTGTAGCTCTCTGGATGGCCTCTTCCTCCCGTAGGTCTCCCTTATAAACTTCCTTCATCTCCCCTTTTCTGAGTTACCACCGGACATACGCACCAATTTGCTGCTGATGCCAGTCTGGAGGGCCTGGAGGAAGATAAGAATGCTGAAAGGGATGTCGCCGGATCACTCGCTTCATCAATCACTGACTCAGAACCCTAATTTCCAGGAGGGCGCCCCACATGGCTCTATTAAGAGATTACATGATAGCGGCCTCATCTTTCTTAGTCAGTGGACCAGCATAACGACTCATCAGCCCTTCTCCTTCCTAGACCTCCAGACCGCATACCCGGGCCTACACATCCCTTTCTTTACCTACCTACAAGCCGTAGTTTTGTGGACATGACGCTCCGACACATTACCAACACGGACCAGACCTCGAGCTTCGACAGGACAGTATTGAAACTGCCAGTACGACGTGCGCATCTCTCTATAATTTACCCCTATCTGTTAGGTACCATGGACTATGAACACACTGCTCTCCAACTCCCAAACTGGCAGAGACCGGACACCAGACGTTATCTTAGCAGCACTGTCAGACTCTTATAAATTTCTCCCCGCTCATAACGCTTACTTGACGCCACTAAGGGGACATAGGATGGGTATTTATGATTCCAGCGCATGTTTTAAGTGTGGCTCTCTTGAAGCCAACATTTACCATTGCCTCTGGGACTGCCCCACAATTCAATCCTTCTGGGCTGAGGTCACCTCATACATACAGAACTACACGAGGCGACCTTTCACCCCCTCGGCTGCATGGGGCATCTTTGGCTATCTGAACAGAGAAAGTACAAACATCACACGTGGGGAAGCTAGGTTTTTACATGTCCTCTCGGCGGCCGCTAGAAAAGTGGTGCTGCAGGTGTGGAGCCAGCCGGCGGGTCCTAACGGGACACTTTTCCTGGATAAGACCCTATTTCTTCTAAAAATGGATTGGGTGGAAGTGTCATTAACACTCTCCCATCCCTGGTCCGAGATAGATTACGTACATGCTTCGAAACTACTGAGTGGTATTTGTGCCAGAGAATAGGTGGGCAAGAGCCGATTCTGTCACAAATGGTTCACTTGGATCTGACACACTGATGTGTAGAACCTGCTCTTGACATGACACCCCCTAGATCTGACAATAAAGGCCCTTAGCTGGTGATCTTGAAACACCTCCCAGGGACGTAGGCCGGAGCGGGGGCACTATTCCTGACTAGTGATGAGCGATTGTGTCAACTTTCGTTATCGAGTTGATAGTTGATAATGACAATTATCATGACGATAGTCGATAACAGATTATCGCCAATGACCATTAAAGTCTATGGGAGAGAAACAACACCTTCAAACAGGGGTGGAGAAGCTGGAATTAACATCCACAACAGTAAACTGGATACGTGTTACATCTTAGGCAAGACAATTAGGCAACAAGAGTCACAGAAAAAAAGTCACAGACTATTCACTATCCCTGTCCTGTACCACAGCATGACCCTTAAACCTGCATGACCCACAAATTAAAAAGTGCCAGAAGGCAGTATTATTTGAACCATCATTTTAGTTGAACTGGACATTGACTATCCCTGTCCTGGAACGCAGCATGACCCTTAAAGCTGTCTGACCCACGGATTAAAAAGTGACGGATAAAGAAGCCTTTCAACCACCTTTTTAGTTGAACAGGACATTGACTATGCCTGTCCTGGACCGCAGCATGACCCCAAAACTCGCATGAACCACAGATTAAAAAGTGCCGGAAGAAAGTAGTCTTTGAAGCAGTATTTTAGTTGAACAGGACGTCGACTATGCCTGTCCTGGACCGCAGCATGACCCTTAAACCTGTCTGACCCACAGATTAAAAAGTACTGGAAAAAGGAGTCTGTAAATGTTATATGGATTAATATGGATTAATATGGTGGCCTTCGCACCACTGACTACAGGTGTAATTTACTATCAAATATGTATAACACAATGGGCGACATTTGTGATCGGGAGTTGTGCCTGTTTTCTGGCAAAAACTACGCCTCACCGATCCGGATCCCCTGTCAGATGCAGTGATGCGGTGTTAGGCACAACCTTTGCCACTTTCGGATGCGCCTAACATGAAGGGGCGTGTAATGGGCGCGGTATGGGCGTTCTGGGGCGGGACGCACCACATTCGAATACTCCGAGGCATGCATGATCGCAGGTCGGCAAAGTGCGGCGCATTGCAGCGCTCGACAGCTCCGACAGGCAGACCTAGTTGAAGCTGGTCTAAATGAGCCGGAGGAGGCGAAGTGGAGCGAGAACGTAACATGAGAGTAAACATATATAAGATCGCAAAAGAAATAAATCTCGGCGCTCAGCTCCGTGAGGCATGGAGTATGATTCCAAAAATCGTTTTTATTAGGTGTAAAACATTATCTCAAAAAGAGCTGAAATCCTTCTAAAAAAATACATAAATAAAATCACTTTCAATAAATCAAGAACGGCGCTACATCAGGAATTAGGATCTTGGAAATTGCCGGGAAATACAGTAATTCAAATTCTGTAAGCGCTTCTCATTGGTCGGCAGAAACCAACCAATCAGAATACGAGCGACAGTGAACCATTATAACCTATGGAGTAGTATTGACCAATCAAATGAAAAGGCGGGGCAGGTCAAAATACAGTAAAAAAGGCAGAAAAGAGCTGATTGGTTGAGCTAGCAGGGGCTTGGCTATCCCGGCCAATCAGAGCGCAAGCTACTTTGTTCCATTGTAGACTATGGAGAGATCGGGGCAATGAAATCTTGGCTCTGAGCTCCGTGAGACATGGAGTATGATTCAAAAAATTGTTTTTTTTTAGGTGTAAAATATTATCTGAAAAAGAGTTAAAACCTTCTATAAGCATACATCAATCAAATCACTAACAACACGTTTGTCACCGAGACCGGCGCTACATGAGGAATTGCGATATTGGAAACTGCCGGGAAATACAGTAATTCAAATTCTGTAAGCGTTTCTCATTGGTCGGCAAAAACCAACAAAGCTGAAAAATTTGATGAAATCTATGCTAAAAAGGTTCCCCCACTATATACATTAATCACTTATCCACAGAGTAGATGGTAAATGTCTGTTTGTTGGGATTCCCACTAGGACCCCACTGATCACTAAAATAGGGGCCCAAAGTCCCCGGTTCTTCTTCACTGTTTGAACAGAGCAAAGGTTGAGCATATATGCTGGCACTCCATTTAAATCCTATAGGATTTATTAAGATAGCTGAGTACAGTATAGTATAGACTTCGTAGGGAGCAACAGTTTGCATGTTCGATCTCTTCTCCATTTAAACACTTCCTCACTGCCTGTGCACAGTAAGGATGGATAAGGACTCAGAGTCCTTATTATAGTGATCAGCAGTGGGCCCCCCAGGGATCAGATATTTATTAGCTTTCCTGTAAATAACAGTTAAATGTATAAATCCCTTAAAATCTCTGATGTACATGTAGAATGTACCCATTAAATACATGGATAGGGTTCATAGATTTTGTGTATTATTCTTGTGTTTTATTTATGTTTTGAATCTTTGCTTTATGGTGTACAAGTGAAGCTAGATTTGCTGTAAGGGGAAAAAATGTCAAATTTTTCTCAACTTACACCAGTACATTAATAAAAAGTAATTTATTATAATTATCAAACTGTATAAAAATTAATTATGTAAATTTAATGACAAATGTGATCATATAAAATTAATATAAAAATATATAATATCCATATAACAAAGAAATATCAGCTATAAAATGTATTTAAAATACAAAGAATCTTAAACTAATTTTATATTAAATAACCCACTGATTATGTTGTTCAGATGTAAACATTTTTTTGACCACATTAAATTGGAAATTTATTTTTGCTGCTCTTTATTCCACATAAGGCAAGAGCTAGCACAGCACAGGTATTGCTGGGACCTGCGGTCCTCCAAGCAGGATCAGTACCATAGTTTCTATTCACTGACATGCTATTCTAAGGACTTTTCTTTTATTTCCAGCCTATCTATAGAGTATACTGTACACGTTTGGTGCATTACTAATTTGCCTAAGTTCCGGAATGCGCCTAACATATAGACGAGGCGCATTGAACTTCACACACTATTTATGGATGCAAAAACCACTTTCTTACATTAGGCGCATTATACGCTGAAAATGAGACTCGATTATTTACTTCGAGGCACCTCCATTCATACATGTCGCCCATAGAGTTTATAGACTTTGGACGACATGTCCGAAAATTGTGTAAAGTGTAAAGTGCACCTGAAAGTACGACCTTTTCAAAAATCTGCCGTCTGGTATACCTTGCATAGTAAACTTTATGCGCCTAAAAAGGTGCATTACGCTGAAAAAGGCGCATTGCACATTCGCGGCGCACAGCGTATCACTGCTACTGTATGTGATGCGCTTATCGAGTCGCATTGCGTTACGGAGGCGCATAAAGTATCATTACTAGTGTATGTACCTCATGTACCTCAATAGACGCATTGTGTTATGGAGGCGCACAGTGTATCATTGCTACTACATTTAATGTGCCTTTTTAGGTGCACTACAATGTGTCGTGCCCAGTGTATAATGCGCCTAGTTTTGGTATATTACAGTTCATTTATATCGAGAATATGGCATCAAGAGTATTTTTGGCACAAAATAGACCAAATAATCGACACTTGCGTATTGGGACATGTCATCCTTTGTGTTTTATTCTATATATTGGTTGTCATAGAAAATTTAATTCTCTCTAGAAATTATCACTTAAAAAAATAGTTGTGGAATTTATTATACATGTTAATTTGAAGTACATCTGAGAAGTGTAATGCCACTGTTTTTCTAACATGAACAATAAAAGATTAAATGAAAAAAAAAAAAAAGAATTACAATATAAACCATGTCAAATAACAGTAATTTAATGGCTTTGTGTATCGGAGTCATTATGAGTTGCTTTGGGCGCACTAAGCTTTTTTTTGCCTAAGCTTCTTATGTCTAAAACCACTAATGTTACTCCAGCATACAAAGAGTTGTCAGTGTTTCCTTTAACAATATACTGTATATACAACCCATGGCAAAAAAGGAATCCTCACATTAAGAGGAATTTTTATGTATAAACTCCTTTTTTGCCATTACAGCAAATGCATAATTCCTGGTAGATAATGACAGAACCAAACAGTGGAGCACATTTACTATTGCAATTGTGACAGAATTATGGTACAACTTGAGGCAAAACACTGACATACATGCTTTACATCACATTTATTACATGTTTTAGAAAGCTTTTTATAGAAACACTGTCGACAAAAGAGACAATTGAATTTTTTAAAATGGAAGAAATTCATCAGTGTGAAAATGGCCATGGGTTTAATCTTCTTCAGACAGCACACCATGTGCGCTCAAAGAAAGTGCCAAGATTTTTGCACAATTGTTGGCACAAACTAAGCCAACTAATAAATGGTGCAAAGTTAGACAGAAGTTTTTTTAAATTATTAACGACCATTTTTTTCACACTACATAGACATAGTGAGACGTTTTTATGTGTGTGGGACAAAGATTGTAACTTTCAAGATGTTGTTATTCACCATACTATAGAATATACTAAGAAATCGCAAAATAAATCTAAGTGGGGCAAAATGTGAAAAAAGTACTTGTGTGATGTTTGCAGGGGTTTTGTTTTTACGGCGTTCAATCCTTGGTGTAAATTATGTGTTATCTGTATTCTAAAGGTTCATACAAATCCGGAAATATAAAACATGTACAGTTTTCATTATGTTTTGATACTGTAAAAAAAATCCAAACATTTTCTAATTTTTACCGCAGCATCATTTTCTGCGGTCAATAACTTTTTTGTATTTCTACCTACAGACTTGAATATAGCTGCATGTTTTGTAGGCTGAAGTGTACTTTTTTATTGGTACACCCGGGGGGGGGGGGGGTGGGGGGAGTTTGGAATACATTGAAATACTTTTGTTGATCACATTTATTCCAATTTTTAGGAGACGTGAAATGACTAAAAATGCTTTTGGAATTTTTTTAGTCTATGGTATTCAGTGTATGGGATAAATTATGTTAGTATAATTAATAGATAGGACTTTTTCAGATGCAGCGGTACCAATTATGTGTAACTGTTTTATTATATTATTTTTTTTTTATTTGTAAAATGGCAAACATGGGGTGATTTCAACTTTTAATACTTTTTATTTTTATCTATACTTTAAAACATTTCTTTTTACTTTAACTTTGCTTTACCTCTAGGGGGCTCAATTGTTTATACAGCCTATTACATTGTAAAACAATGCAATAGGGTGCACAAATATGGCTGTTTTACTACTTCCTGCCTGGGGCACAAAGTTGCTGGTGGAACAGTGATACCACCGGCTAATTAATGAAGCCACACACAGCAGATGGAGTATTAAACCTCACCCTGAGAGAGTTATTAATTGAAACAATTTAAGGTTTTATAAAACTCTATTATGATGAAAATCCAACATGAAGTATGGTAAAAGATATTGGTTGCTCCCAGTCTGGGAGCAACCAACGACATGCAAGTAGAAACAAAGTGGGAAGGTTATAAACGGAAAATACTGTCTATAGGTAGACCAAGGCAGAAGTCAGAGTAAAAAGCTCTAAAGAATATGCTTTAAAAATAAAAATGCACAACAAAGTGGATAATTTTTTTTTAGCTAATATTTGCAGTTCTGTCAATGGTTATTATTAGTGATGGGCGAATCGATTCTAACGAAGTGGAATTCGTTTAGAATCTCATGAAATCTTCGAATCTTGAACGAAGTCTGAATTTGGGAGTATTCGCGGTAAAACGTAGCGAGGTTTTTAATTTGATAAAATGGCTGCGGAGCACATGTGCTGATACATGAGGCAAAGAAGTCTGGGAGTAAAAAGGCGTAGCCTACATGACATGTGGTCAGTGGAGAATGAAGCAATCAAGACCGGTGTGGGATTCTGTGGCGTCACCGGCACATAGTAGTAAGTCCGAGCCGCAGACGCTGGCAGTTCACACGTCTTTCCACGTGTAACTGTGGTAGGGAAGGTTCTGCCCGCTGCTGCAGCTTACTGTTCTGATATCTCATACTAAAGAACTCATTTTTTATACATCGCATTATTTGGAGGTGTCACAGCTATGTCTCGTAGACTGCTTCTCTTACGTTCTAATTCAGATTTTGTGGTATTTGGAATTGGAAGTCCATGTGTATGTAACCCACTTCCAGCTCAATATACATTTTTAAATGCATATCTGCTCAGTTCTTGAGCCATGAAAATCCAAGTGATATCTAAGCCGTTGCTGTTGTATTTCAGTTAGAAGAAACCGTGTTTTTTGTTTCAATTCCAAGAAGAATTTTTATTAATGAACAAATAAAAGAATCAGATATTCAAAAATTCAAGCATGCATAGAGCACAAAATATATATATGGAGGAAAAAAAAAAAAAAGGAGGCCCCATAAATGTAATACAAACAATAGTCATAGTGTAAAATGGCAGTAAACGATACTATTAAGGGGCCCCCCCAAAAAAAAAGCAACGATGATAAATAGGTACAAATAGTAAACAAAAGACCTACAGGTATGGTCAATACGTATTCAAAGTAACCTGTAAAAAAAAAAAAGATGAGGTGCTCCTCCTACTCAAATGCAGTAATTGTACCAAAACAAAGAAGGAGAAAAGAAATTGTAAATGCCCTTGGTCACCGCAGTGGCACATAAAACGATCCATCAAATCAAATATTGGTGAAGATTGTATAGCCAAATAACAGGACGAAGACACATATAAGACAAAACGGATTATACTCTCATACAACACCAGCCACAACGACACATAAAACAAGGAGGGGTAGGGAAGGGGACGAAGGAAAGTGGGAAAGAAAAGTGCGCTCTACTCTGAGAGCAGGCATTTTAAGAAGTAATGGAGAGGAATAGTGGGGAGATTCTGGAAAAGGGTGAACAGTGACGAACACCAGTATCGTGTTGAATTTTATTTAGTTTGCTCTCCCGGGGGTTCGAGAAATTAACTCCTCCATTCGACTTTAACAAACCCAGATCTCTGCCGAACCATGTCGTCTAGGGAGTGTGGAACAGTAGTCGATTGTCCTCTTGCCGTGGGATCACCAGTTTTGCTGCTGGAGCAGATGCTTAAGAATGCGATTTTTTGAACTTTATCAACAGACTTTGGGATCATGAAAAAGCAGCATGCCTCCGGAGAAATGCCGGGATCGAGACCGGCCAGTTAATTTCCTACAATTACATCCAGGACCGAAGCCCAGAAGCCCGCGTATCACAGAGCATACCCCACCAAACATGGGACATAGTCCCCCCTTGTTCCTTTCCACAACTCCCAGCTCACTTCTGAGTTGGAGGGGAAGGATTTTTATGCACGCAGAGGGAACCCGTAGCCAGCGAGAAAGGATTCTTGTAGCATTTCTCCTGGTGACTTGGACGCTAGCAACACTTTAGTGGGTCATCTAGAAGCAATGCTCCCATTGACGGAAGAGAAGGAAAGGCCCACTCCTCTTCCCACCAAAGGCAGAAAGAGTGGGGGGGGAGCTCACCCCTGTTTGAAAGCAATAATTTATGACAAAAAAGACAGAGAGTGCCTCCGTGCTACGGACAAAACCACGGCCGACCTCAAAAGCCGTCAGGATAGCCTACTCAATGAAACCTGGACTTGATCCTATGAAAAAATGAGAAAGCTGAGATAAAGCTGAAAAGAAGCAGTGGTAGGAACTGGATCCCTCCAAAGATATCAGCCAATGGGTTACAAATTTCCCTTCAGAGAGGCCAACCTGGGCATAGCGCATAGGATCCCTTTTCCTTCCCCCTCCTAGTAATACACTGGCCTAGATACCTGAGGTAATCAGGGTTTATCAGTAAAGGTACACAGGGCCCCTCCCTGTGCTATGAGAGTGTGGTATTTCCTATAAAATATAAGGTGACAGGGTATGTGTTTCACGCAGAAGAGAGGGAGGACATGTATGTCGCCCATCGCAGGATGTTCCAGGTCCAGCAGGGAGAACCTCCACCCGGGGGCAAAGGGCTAGCGGTCCTCTGCCAAATTACCCATAGTTTGAGCTATCTCCATCATTAGCCAGCGCCAAAAACCTTGAGTAGGCCTAAATGCCAGATAATACAATCCGAACACTCGGGCAACCACCGTGCCCCCAGCAGTCTTAGTCTTGTTAGGGTATCAAATGCGTTGCGCGTTCTCGCGGACGCGGACCACAAATCGAAAGCCATGAAACATTCTGAAAGGCTTATCCAAAACTGGGGGCTGAGGGATGTTGTTATAGGGAGGTTTGAAAGAGGTATAAAAAACTAGGAGAATGACCATTTTAAATAAATTGATTCTGTCAAACCAGGACAATTCATCACTTGTTCTGCCCAGCCATCCAGGTCCGCTTAGTTTAATAAGCTACAAAAGTGAAGATTGCTTAACGAAGAGTTTTGACAGATCTTCAGAGTATGCGCACCCCCAAGTACAGATACCATCGGACCCACGTTGACAGGGAAAATATGGACTTAAAGTGTAAGTCTGATCTTGGGCGGTAACCCCTTACGCAAGGACCTCAGGCTTGGAGAAATTTATTTTAAAAATTGACCAATTCCCAAAGTTTCTGATTTCGGTTCTGCCATCAGAAGCTGGGAGGGAGATATGCGGATTAGTAACGTAGAGCCAGAGGTCATCTCAAACGCCGAGCATGGTTATCACAGCCGGTGGACCCATAGAAATCGCTTTAATATCCCCGGATTTATTCTGAAGGCCGCCATCATGACTCTCCATCACCAGGACTACAGCAGTGGAGACATGGGTGCAAGCCCTGTCTAGTTCCCTTTTAAGATAGAGAAAGGGGCGGACAAAGGTCCGTTTACTTTAAGACGGCAGAGGGCGCGACGATATAAGGACACATGCAATTTTGTGCTAAAAAACCTGGGCCAAGACCCAAATGAATAAGAGGTTTTGGTGCAGAGAAGGCCAACGAAATGCGATCGAAATGCCTATATACCGCGGTGCCAGTTACAGCACCACCAGCGGTACTTGCGGGAGCGTAGCATGGATGATGCGATCTAATGTTTTAAGCGTGATACGCGCGCCTCCCCTGCCCGGACAATGAAGGCCCACCAGGGCCAGATGGGACTATTGAATCCATAAAGAGGGTTAAGTCTTAATTGGCGATCAGTTTTGGCGGTATGTTTTTCAGATCATACATTTAGCAGCTGAAATAGTAACGGGTAGTCTTTGGGCCACCGCATGTGAGGGTCCATACCAGGTTTGGGAATGATATCAACATTTGCAAATGTTTGCTTGAGGTCAGGGAAGTGAGTACCAGAGCTGTGATGGAGTTAAAGCTTCCAGAAGCACTGGCTAATAGGGGACGCGGAAGGTATT
This sequence comes from Phyllomedusa bahiana, assembly GCA_025379985.1. Classification (NCBI taxonomy): domain Eukaryota; kingdom Metazoa; phylum Chordata; class Amphibia; order Anura; family Hylidae; genus Phyllomedusa; species Phyllomedusa bahiana. The sequence continues at coordinate 17,858 of JAODAL010028294.1, read as the reverse complement.
TATAAAAAGGTCCCCGTATAAGCCATCAGGCCCTGGGCTTTTCCCCTCCTGTGAGTCCTTAATGACCGCCTGTAACGTACCATCAGAGTGAATGGCTCCTCCAAAAGCCCTCATGCAGGCCGAATTCTGGGATCCTGGATGCCAAAGATGGGTGCGGAAGACATGACGGCGCTCCGGTTGATTGGGGGATGGGAGGGGGGCGGTCAAATTATTAGCTTGAAAGAATGAATGGAAGGTTACGGTGGCAATTTTCCTCTAGTATGGACCACGGCATTCAAGTTGGGCTATAATGGAAAGGGATGTGTAGATTGGGCCATTTGGAACGGACCTGCCCTGGTCAACATCCCCCCACATGTTGTTACCAAATCATAAAATAGCTGGCGCGATTTCTGGAGAAGGGCATCCCCATGAGGCCGTCCAAAAGACTCCGCAGCCCTCCAAAAACGGTGCAGTTTTGTTAGTATCCGGAGGACCGTAGGGGAAGGGCCCCTTTTGGTGCATCGTCTCCAGTGTGGAGACCCAGGAGAGAGCTTATTTTGAGGGTGGCCGCCCTGTCTCTTTTGAGCCGGAGAGCCATCTATATAAAGAAGTACCCCGGACCGGAGCACACATTTTAGAGTGCCGTCCCGTTTTGGGTAGATCCTCAGAAGTGGAGTCAGAGTGCGTGGAGAGGTCAGGAATGGGAGGATCTGATTCTCAATGTCAGATACCACACAAAGTGTACCCAAAAGAAGGTGACTCATTTATCTCCTTCCAATTCCAGCAACTCTTCTCGTGTGGCAGGGATCGCGGGGAACTAGAACAACCGGAAGCGTGGTCATGATGACCATAGAATGTTCCCAAGGTGAGGTGCAGAAACCAACAAAGGTAAGGCAAGAATGCTGGACCTATTATATAGTCCCAGGACGGCCTATAAGAGCCATGGTGTGGGGGGGGGAAGAAAGAGTAATCCCTATCAGAGGGGTGCAGAATCCTCCAGTGTCATCACAGAGCTGGAGTAGCGAAAGGGCTCTCTACTACCCACTTGATGGGCAGAGAAAGCTAAGGGCAGATTTCCCAGAGGAGTTAATCCAGAGTGGTATTAAGCGTAACATTGAAGTCACCACAAAGAAGTAAACATCCCATTGAACCAGGGTAGAGAAATGTCCGACCAATCTTACTCAAAAAAAACTGGCCTGGCGTACAATCGGCCATAAGCATTGATAATGGTTGAAGCAGTTGCCCACTGATAGAGAGGACCAATATAATGTAACGAGCCTCCGATCCACCTTACAAGCAAGCGAAAATAACCGGAGCGTCAGAGCCCTATGACTGGCTATGGCGACCCCCCTGGACCTGGCTCAGAGCAATTAGCGAAGTAGCCCACGAGGTGTAATGTTTACCATGAATTAGTGGGTGCGTTTCCTAGCCTTAAAAAGAGTCTCTTTGGTAGCACACAAATATGAGGAAAGACCCAGGATGAGAAACTGGTGGAGAACCTGTGCACGCTTTACCCCGGTGTATTACAGAGTCCTTTTGCGTTAAAAAGGAAGGCAACCCGAAGTTCCATTGCTGGAAGAGTCAGGGGGGAATCTCAGACCCAATCCAAACCCTAACAAGCCCCAAACTCCGAAACACTGCTGCAGGGAGGGGAGGAGAAAAAAAAAAAACAGCACGCACTACCCACATAAGGACAAACAAGACACGAGACAGAGCAAACTCAAAAGCAGGTTACCCAAATTCCTGCGCGGTATCTAAACAAGAAAAGTTAAGAAAATGAAAGATCCTGTTAAAGATTAAGTGAACTCAGAACATGAGTATCCCCCTACGGGTATTGGGAAAGGCTCAGTGAGAGTAGAGAGGAATCCCCTCGAACCGACACTATAGTACAGGACAGAACAAGAATAACACTGTAACCAGGCAATCTAGAAATGGATCGAATGAAGGGGAAGACTGCTTTGAGCACCTAAAAAAAAATGAAGCAACAAAATATTAGCCAGAGGAGCTCTACGAAGTACATCAAGCGTCCGCCAGTGCAGAGCCAGAAGTATACTATCCCCCCCACACTGTGGTGGAGCTCCCTCCACCAGAAGCTTCCAGGGAGGCATCTTCAGGTGATGGCTGCGAAGGGGAGGAGAGCGCTGCCACGGTCCCGAGCCAAGGGGGCCCCAGAACCCGCATGCGGGTTTCCCTTCCCCGTTGCCGCCCTGTGAAGGAGTAGCAGTGTGGGTAGTTGTGAAACAACTGCATTCGTCTCTTCCATTGGGAGGTTTGAAGGCTAAGGAAGCCAGGGTTGGCAAATCCGAGAAGGGACAAGTTCTGGATCAGAAGACCTGTACACCGTTGGGGAAATCCTTGGTGGAAACGTAATCGTCAGGGTTTGTTTAGATAGGCCGCACATTAAGTGGCGAAGGGGTATCGCCCAGGCCCCAGCGAAAGGGGATATTCCTCTCCCTATAAGAACATCCAAGAGCGGTTTTAAGATGGCACTCTGAGCCAGAGTCAGGCGTTGAACAAGTCCCTGTTAGAATCTGATGGAGACCCCCCTGGAAAGCAGATGACTTAACGGCGCCTAGCCCTCAAAGAGAATGTCCTACCTTCATAGCAAAAAGTGACCCTGCACACAACGTCCCTGTGGCCTATGATCGTCCCTGGGTTAGGGGTCTCAGGCCCTATGACCCTGTCCAGTTCGATAAGAGTGTGGGCGGGGGCAGCGCCCTAATAAGGTCATTGAAGATAGCCGTGACCACTGTGAAGATGTTTGGCATAAGGAACAGATTTCTGGGATGCCCCTGATATACGCAGGTTGTTACGCCTGCTGCGATTTCAATAGTCATCCAAATGCTGTTTGTAATGGCCGAATAGTTGAGCCGAGTGTGCCGCCACTCATCAGAAACCATAGAAAGAGCAAATAGATGTCAGGGACTGGTCGCTGATCCAAGTCATTTACTTTCGTGTGCAAGGAGGTACAGGTCTAGCCCGCAGCTGGGGCAAACTCCCCGGCCATCTGTGTAGACCAGCGAGTGGAAATGTTCGGATCTTTGAAGGGAGAGATTGCAAAAGTAGTTTCAGGTCATTAGTGACACCTCGGCTTGTTGTCATCGCAGAGGAGCTGTGGTGTCACTGATAGAAAAAGGAATGCGCCTGACCAGGTTTCTGCAAACCGAAGCCCCAAAGATCGCGGGAGGTGCCCCGCAGGCTGTCCGTACGGGTGTGATTTTGAGCAGGTTAGGTCAAGTGCATCTGGCAAAGATCGTCCTCTCCACCGTGCTCAGTGTAGGGTCCAGAGGTTTTTTGGTATCCACATCAGGCGCGGCAGCAATCCCTTCGCGATGTTTGGCAAGGCGTGTTGGGCGACGGCGCCGCCCGTTGAGGATCTCCGGTGGACCAGGGCGGTGGATCCCGCTGTCAACGCATGCGTGCCCCGAAGCGCTGATTGGGACACCTGAAGTCTCTGTTGCTCTCCTGTGAGTCCTGCCCAGTAGTGTCCCGCACAAGGGGGTTGCCCAAGGGAACAATTGCGAGGCTGGGCCAGTGCCCATAGGCTGTGGGGTCGGGCCACAGGCTGCACCCCTTAACCTGTGAGGGTGTCAGTGTCCACATGGCTGCAGAGGAGAGAAGAAAGAAGGGGTCACCATGAGGGGTAGGGGCCAACCTCTAAGCCCCCTTGCATACTGTGAGGGTTCACTAGCTATAGCTGCCTGGGGTCACAGCAGGGATCCGACGCCACAGGCAGGGGAAGCACACAGTATGAGCCGGCAGCTCCGGCAGCGGCGCGGCACTCATCAGCAATCCTGAAGAAGACTCACCCCGCTGAGTTGGCTTGATGGCAGTGATTCGCCGTCACAAGTCCCGGATTGCCGGCGCATAAGAAGGAGGTTCGGGCGCGCGGGACTCTCCGCAATCTTATCAGCAGGTACGTGCCGAGGGGTATTAATGAGGAGTGCCCGCCGCATGCCTCGTGGATGGGTGGGGAGACTGCCAAGAGACTGCACTTCCCTACCGCATCATTCTCGATCCCGGAGAGTAGGAGAGGGACGGCTCGCTGCGGTCGCCATTTTTGCGGCCCGGCCCGGCTGAGGGCCGGGAGCGAGGTTGCCGGGCTTAACCGCGTAAAGAAAAGATCCAATGCCTTCCCTGGAACATGGCTGGACCTGGTAGCCCTTTGGCTTCAGTTTATTTGGCAGTTCTGCCCCATTTTTTCAGCTGTGAGAATGCCTGAACACGGCTGACGGACCGAGAGGTAGCTCAGCAAGATAAATGCTTCCTCACATCGGCCTTTGCTAAGTCAGACGCCCGGCCCCCGGAAACAGGTTTATATATATCCCAAATACCACTTTAATTTTTGGTTGCTCATTTCTTTGCCCATTTAGATCCAGGGGTTAATTAAGCATTTGATTCTGCTGTTATGGGCGACTAAAAGAAACGGTTGTTTTTTTTTCAACGCCAAAGAAGACATTTTACCTGTAGACATAATTCATAAACCGAAGGTTAAATTAAGAGTTTATGCTGTTTTTGTGTTGAGATCCCGTAAAATAACAGCGACGTTTTAACATGCTACAAAGCAGGTAAATTTTGGCAAGCACATTTCTTTTGCGCAATTTACATCAAGTGGTTAACTAAGTATTTATCAGCATTATGAATTCATTAAAATAAAACATGTTTTATTTTCACCGCCAAAGACGAAATTTTGGCTTAGCAGTAATTCATATCCAAGTTAATTTAAGAGTTTTTTCTAGTTGTTGTGTTTTTCCGTAAAATGGACACAATTCTTTTTTTTTTTTTTTTTTTTCCAATTCAAACTTTTTATTTGAAAAATATAAACATGAGAATACAAAGTCACTTGTTGCAACAAACTCAGAATCGTGATACATCAAAATAAGAAAGGGTACAGGCACATTTTTTTTCCCTTTGCCCCTTTTATCCCGTGGCAATTGCAGATACAATGATAGACTGAAACACTGCAAAGTGTTAAAATCCTAGACAATCTTTAAAAAGAGGAGAGACATTTAGGTTTCACGAGCATATCCTTGTTAAAGACAAATGGTGACCTCTAACAATTTAGAGGTTTAAAAGGGGGGAAAAAAAAAAAGAAAAGGGGGGAAGAAAAATGTGACTAAAAAAATAAAAAAAAAAAGGTCCAATTAGAACCTGGTCCGGCGGGCGCACTCCATCTCACTTGAATAAGAAGAGATAGATCACATAAGGTACCTCCATCCCACCCAGACGAGTTCCTCACTGCCCCCAAAGTCCCTCCCTCCCCCCTCCTACGCTGTGGGCGAGATCCTCTAAGAAATGGGACAAATAGGTTCGATCCATAAGAAGAACCAATCCTCCCAGACACTTAGTTATCCGGCTATAGCATAGGGAGAATCAGATCTGAACTCCTCCCAAGCGCTGAAGGACATGACCTCCCGGATCCAGTCCGATTATAGTTGGGCTTGCATGGAAAGCCAGAGTCCTAGGGATGAGTATCTTGCAGCAAGATCAGGAACATCACCAGATTGACTTAAGTAAAGCGATGGGTAAAGGGGATATCAAACAGAGCACCAGTGCTGGGTCACCCCGGAGGCTGATCCCCTGTGATAATGTTGTATAAGCTCAAACCCCGGCCCAGAAAGGCTGTAAAACGGGTACAACTCACGCCACGTGGTCATAGTACCCCCTCTCCTTTCCACATCTCCATCTGACTGCAGGATGGACGGGGAGAAGTGTAGAAGAACGCATGCACCCGGTAACCATCTTTAACTATTTTTATAGTTGAGCTCGTGGGCCTGGCGACACCGATATCTATGGAGGTCAGCTGGAAAGGCTTTTGGAACCATGCTTCCTCCGAGAGGACGTGCCAAGTTCCTTCTCCACAACAGAGCTGAAAAGGCAGTACTTGTCCACAGGCCCGAGAGGTGAGATAATCCTATACAGGCTGAAGAGCTCTTCTTTTCTTTCTGAATCTCTACCAAGCACCTCAGCTCAAAATGGTGGTGAGGGGTCCCTATGCAACCGGAAATTTCCCTTTCCATCTGGCATAGAAGGCTCGCAGCAGGTAATAGTGGGAACCTATCAAAGCTCGCGGGTTCCCCATCGGCACCCTAAAAAAGATTGTCATAAAATCCCTTAATGTCCCTGTCTCGAGACCCTGTCAAGTATCGAGGCACCCGTGTACGAGCCAGTAACCGAACCAGTGCTGGATAGAGAGCTCGGGGACGTCGGGGTTGCTGAGCAATGGGGTGCAAAGGCTCGCCTTCAGCAAACAGACCCATCCTGGAGGCATATGACGCTGTAATTAGGACAGAGGTCTAGGCAACAGCGGGACGCATTGCTATCATAATACCCGAGGTAGTACTAAGTGGCGCAGCCATGGCAAAACCGCGGTTGGGGCCCCATTAAATCAGGGTCTCCAAACCCCACCCAGAGTTTTTGGAGGTACCTCCTTGAAAGATCCAGGGTTCTCACCGCCACCGCAGTGGTTGCGTGGGTTGCTGTGGCCTAGGCCTATATTCCGACAGTATTTCCATTACCCTCGGGAGGGAGGAGTGGGGTCCCCCAAATATAGGAGTAAATCGTGCGCAAAAGCGAGCATTGAACTGATGTATCACGAAACCCGATTCCCTCCACCCGAGATCAGATCCGAAGCGCCCTCAGCAGAGGTTCTGTCCATGGCGAAAATATACAGAATGGGAGAGAGGGGCATCCCTGCTGGTGCCATTTCCGATTGGCCAAGGGAGTGGACAAAGTTCCATTTATCCGGATTTGAGCTTGGGGTGAAGTAATATAATGCCATTTCCCTTTTCACGCATGAACCGGGCCAAACACCCAGGGCCTAACACTCTCCACTCAAGAATGACCAATCGACGGCACTCTATTTCAAAGGCCTTCTCCGCGACCAGGACAGTGAAGGCACGGGTTTTTTGAGGGCGACACCTGTGGATCAGGAGAACATCTTAAGTGTGTATGTCCCTCGTCTCCCTGTCGGCAAACAAAAAACCCCCACCTATCCGGGTTAATAATGGGTATAAAGGAGAGGGTTTAGTCTGAGCGCCAGTATGGGTCGGTAATTTGAGATGGGTCCTTTCACTCCTTGGTATCACCACAATATGGGGGCCTTCAGGAAAGGCCGGATCAAAGGGGGGTCCCGTGGAGAACCATGTTTAAATGCCCGAGGAGTGGCTGGGCGGGAACAAAGTCCGACATGAGGGTTTTTTGGTAGAAAAGAGCCGTATAACCCTGCCGGACCCGGCTCTTGCCAGATGGAAGGGATTTAATGGCTGTAGCCAACTCCTCCTGGGAAAAAGGCTCTTCCAGGGAAGCGAGGAAGTCCACGGGAAGTAGGGGGAGCGACGTTTTAGTTAAGTACTCGCGGAGTGATTCCCCACGTGGCTCTCCGCCTCAGGGAGACTATAGAGCTGAGTAATAGTAGTCCCGGAAGACTTCAGGATGTCGTCTGTTAAATTGCCACTCGACCTCGCCGGTGACCCTTAATGGAAGTGACAAAACAGGGCAGCTCTTCCTATCCCTAAGTTCCCAGGGCCAGGAACTTGGCCCGGTTTGTTACAAAAACCAGGATAGAACACTGGAGCATAACTGTCTATAATATCATTTTTATGCCTATGTACCAATAAGCTGGAGAATGTCATGACGAGTCTGAATCACGGCTCTCCAGATCCTCTCCGACCCGATAATCTAATGATTTGCCTCCAGTGCGACCAAGCTGTCAAGAGGGTCTCTGCAATTTCGCAGAGCTTCCCTCTGAGGCGTGCCACGTGGTTGATTAAGATACCTCTGAGAGTGCATTTCAGCGCCTCCCATTGGACCTGTGGGGAAGAGGGATCATCTGCATGTACCGATACAAATGTGTCCGTGCAGCTCTGCAGGTCCTGAAGACACCGGGAGTCCGACAGGAGTGATTTCATTCAATTTCCCCATTGAACCCTTGATACTGGTGTAGTGAGGGAGATCTTACATATCACAATGGACAGGGCTTTGTCCCGAATGGAGGATGATGCCCACCGAGGCCGCACCAACCCAGCGAAGCAGGGAATGCTGGCGGAAGGATGTAATCTATCGGGAATAAGATTGTGAGGGAAGGAGTAGAAGTGTATCGCCCTCCTGGGGTGGCAGCAACCCCAAACGTCTATCAGCTGCATGTCCATGGAGCCAGCTTTTTCACCCTATTAAGCGTATGGTAAAGTCACAGACACGCCCTGAAGAGGCTTCCAGGGACGGGTTACCCCAAATCAAATCCCTCCCCCTCCCAGGATAAACTGTCCCCGGGTAAAAATACAGTGGGAATCCAACGTTTTAGCAGAAAAGGTCAGTTTGGCCTGTATTTGGCATGTATAATTTGCCAGTGTGATATCTGGCCTTGGAAGGGAATAGGTAACAAACAAGCCCTGCATCCTCACATCCGATAGGTTGTCTTACACCGTAACAGGGGAGCGATTTGGGAAAGAGAGATGCACTATCCCCTGACTTTTGGCAGAAGAGCTACCTGTTATGGCACCAGACCGGAAATTCATGTTACGTGTAAGATTGAATTGCGAGAAGAAGATGTGATTTTTCCTGGAGAAGATAATTTTCACCACACAGATCACTCTTAAGAGAGGTGAAAGAGGACCTGCGATCTTTTTTCGGGGACGTTAAATCCCCTTAACGTTAAGGGATGTAAGGCTAAATACCCATGAAGATTTTATTATTACTAGATGGTGCATAAGTCACAACGTCCCCGCTATGAGAGGGAGCAGGCACTCCGCCAAGCCAGTTAAAAGGTGCGTAACCAACACACCAGAAACTTTTCAAATATCTAAAATCAAAAGCCTAATAGGAAATCAGGCCAAATTATCTAACAAATCAGATAGGTAACTGCCATAACCCCAAGCATGTTACAAAGGTCTACCCTAATCGGGGTTTCTCCAGATGCAAACCAAGGAAAAGCTAAGGCAGAAGCTGCAGGGGGGGAAACAGGGGAACCACCACCTACGCAAAGGAGCGCAGAAAGCCGCCCCCCCCACCAGAGGCCCCCCTCATCAATTCGGCAAGAGCGCCCCCCCCTCCCCGGGCCACCCCAGATGGTAAGGGATAAGGGCAGAAGCAGGGCGGGTAATGGGGGACAAAGTTCAGGGAAAAAAAAAAAAGGCGATCACCACCCATCCTCAGGTCCATAGGTCAGATGATAACTAAGCAATACTATAACATTAGAAAAATCTGTAAGAGAGTTGCAAGACACCACTAGCTGACTGAGAGGGTCCACCTACCGTCCCCGCGAGCAGCCAAGTTCAACCCAGCCCGAGCAAAAAGACCTGGGTCAGAGATGGCCGCCACAAAAAAGAAGGGGTGGTCAGTAGCCAGAAATGCGAGCACCAGGATCAATACGCCCCGGGCCCCTTCCCCCAAGAGACGGAAGGAGATCCACTCAGTGGAGGGACCTCAAGGGCAAATTACCATCACGAAACTAGACTTAGATATGGTCAGTGGGAGCTGGCCTACAGCATGCGGACCTCGCTCTTGAGTAGTTGGCCTGTCCGGGCTGTCCCCGAAACGGCGCCGGAACTCTGTGGCAGGAGGACAACCAATGGGTGCCTATCGCGGGTTACCGCTTAGCCTGAGGCAAGTCGGGACAGAGTCCATGGCGATACAGCAGCAGTCCAATCTGGGAGGGGCCACCCTCCGCAAATGCCGGGGTCGAAATAAAAGATGGCAAGTCTCCATTGAACCGGAGATGAGCATCTTTGTCCATGTGCCGAACTTGAAGTGAGAAGGGAATCCCCATCTTACGATATATATTTGGACTGCAAGCGCCGTCAGAATGGCTTAAACGCCGCTCTCATGCGCAGTGTGCGCCGATTCAAATCAGGGTAACAAGTGCAAGAGGGTCCCCTCAAACATCTATTCACTGCATCAGTCTGAGCGCCTTTCCCGCATAAGTTCTTCTTTGATCGTTAAAATGAAATACTGCAAATGACGTCCCGAGTGGCGTTGTGGTTCAAGGCCGACTCCTTGCGGCGCAGAGCTCTGTGAGCTCTGTTAAATTCCAGGAAAGTTTCTTCCGACTACTCAGAATGAAGTTGAACAACCTAGTTAAGGTGGAGGTGAGTTCACCCTGGGCTTGACAGATGCCGCCAAGCCCCGCAGCCAGACATTGTTCTCCGGCTACGGTTTTCCAGTCATCCATTAGGCCAAGGTAAATGAAGGTGTTTGTGCCGACTATCCCCGAGACTGAAGACTGTATAGAGAATAAGAGAGCGTCATTGAATCTTGAGCTTTTTCCCAAGTTGAGTTGAACTCGAACTTGTAGGTCTGCCGACATTGGATTTTACCGGGCATAGCTCCTTTCTCCAAGAATGTTGCATTTCTCGTGTCCAATGACTGTAGACTTGATTATAGACGGCAGAAGGAAATAGCGCGCAGCTCTGGTTAGCCTCCCATTGCCGAGCACCAGCATCTTTCATGTGATAGAAGGCCAGGGAGACTGGGTCTGGGGGCAGTAATCCGATGGTAGCCCCGGCAGGGCATGGTTGAGATTTGGATTCAGCCGCCAGGCGTTTGGGGGCTGTTCCCCCAAGTGGAGGAGTTAGGGCTGATGCCCACGTCGCCTGTCAGTGCTGTACTGTCGGAATCGGAATAGGCGCTTCCTGGGGGATCCAACGGGTCAGGACGGCAAGGAGGACCCGTATAGTCAAGGCCAGAGGCGTAGAGAGTCAATCCAGCAACTCCTCCCCCCGAGCCCCCGCCACCCCCGCCCCAGCCCCGTCGTTTGACCCCACCAAAGTTCCCACCCATGGGGCTCTCCTGCGAAGGGGGGCTGGAGATGGCAATAGAGGAGTCCATGTTAGCTGGCTGTGGGCTCTCCTGGCCTGTGTCAGGCTGTAATCATCCCAGAAGGGAGATTGAGGAGTTCATTTAGGCAAGGTGAGGTTATCCCCCATGAGATGGTCTTTCGTCCCTCTGGATCAGTGCTCAGGGAAGCCCTGCGGCTTGTGGGCTTTTCCTGGGGGCCAGGGAAGTCCAGAGCAGGCCCCTGTGTCTGAGGGCGCCCTGCACCGCCAGGTTGAGCCGGAGTCACAACATTATGTCCTGCTTCTCCAGAGGCCCTCACAGCCCCATATGCGAGGCAACCCAGGGAAGCGAGGCCCCGATCCTCCCTGCAGGACACCGGCACAGAGTTGGAAGGAAGTGGAGGGCCCGCTATATTCGCCTCCCGTGTTCACACACGGGTCGCGCCGGCACTCTGGTACCGACAGGCTTCTCCTCGCCTGCTGGAAGGCTGCTACCCTCCCCTCCTGCACTGACCTGTGGTCTGCGCGGACCGCACTGCGGCTGTGTGGCTCCGCCGATGTCCGGCGTCAGAGGTCGGCGGCTCCGGTTCCTGGATGCAGGCCCCTCAACTCACATCTGCAGTACTTTCATCCGCTCCAGTAGTCGGACGACATGTCGCAGTGGCGGCTGCCCGCGAGGCAGCAGCAGTCTTCCCGGTGGTGCTGCCGGGAGTTTGAAGTAGGGCGCTCGGCGCTTTCTCCTGTGCCCAGTCGCAAGATGGCGCCAGCTGCTTTGCTGCGCGGGAAGGAGACCCGTCCTCCCTCAAATCTGCGGGGAGCGAAATAATTAAGATGCGAGCCCCGCCGGGCCCCTGGGACCATCCGGGTGCAGAGGGTGGCCTTCTAGTAGCGAATTTTTACCCATTTTGAGGACCTAAAAATCATTTGATGAGGGTCTCCTGGAGGAGCTCTCGTCCCCCACCATCCTCACATCCCTCATGGTAGCCACGCGCCCCCCATACATACGTTTAAACACGCTACAAAGCTGGTAATTGTTTTGGCAGCCATTTCTTTTGCGCAAATTGACATCCAAAAAGGGTTTAACTAAGTATTTTTCTGCAGTTTGTACTCAGTATAAAGAAAGTTGTTTTTTCAACCCAAAGAACGAAAATTAGGCTTGTAGCAAAATTCATATCCGAAGTTAATTAAGCCTTGTTTGTGCTTTTATTTTCAGTAAAATACACCAGTGTAATAAAACGGCACATACAAGTACATTTTTCCAGGTGATTCTGGAGCGGGCGCGAGAGAGAGCGAGCGAGCATGGGTTAACCCCCCAGACTTGATAGTGGGAACCTTCTACTGTGTTCTTTTGACGCTATGGTAGATCATAGCCCTACAGATTTTGATTTTTTACGCTGGCGCTGCCATGACTTTATCAGGACACATTCCCCTCCCAGTTTTTGGTCAGTTTTTACCTATTGAAAGTGCCATGAATTTTATTGTGAAGCGAATCTAAGGAGCGGCGCAGCAAACTGCGTGTCAATACAAAAACAGACAACATTTAATGAAGACCAAACTAGCCACCCTCTGCATATTAAAAAAGCATGTGCAACAGCGTTCTAACAGCACCCTACAGGCTCTGTGCACCCGTGGAAATAGCTGTTTTTTTTTTAACGCGAACTCGTCCCAAAAGTAATTCGGATCGAAATGAATTTTGTCGGAATTTTTTAGAAATTCGCCCATCTCTAGTTATTATTATAGAATTTAAGAAATCTGATAAATGATATTGATTTATAGAGCATACAGTCAAACCAAAACCAGCACTTTCACCTAAACTGACGTAAACTAGGGTAAAGAGAAGGACCCATGGAGTGTGGAGGATTGGATGAAAGTGATATCGCTGATCTATCACAAATCTGCATTGGCTAAGAAGATGTTAGAACTTTTGCTTGGTCCTGTTCTAATAAAACATACAGAGATGATGGTCTGAACACAAACATTGCCTTATTTATTCTTGATATGAGTTATTACTAGAGATGGGCAAATTGATTCTAACGAAGTGGAATTCGTTTAGAATTTCAGGAAAACTTTGGTTCTGAACGAAGTCGAAGTTTGGGGTACTTCGGGTGAACGAAGTGTGCTTTGATTGATAAAATGGCTGCGAGCACATGTCGTTACATGGGGCAAAGCACTCTGGGAGGAAGAAGGGCATAGCATGACATGTGCAGAGATGACGCCAATCAGAGACCGGCGGGATTCTGTGACGTCACCGCACTATATAAGTCCGGGCGCGACGCTGGGAGCTCACACTCCTCTCACTGTACTGATCAGGAAGGTGCTGCCGCAGCTGATTGTGATAGCTCTTACTGAAGAACTGATTTTTATTCAGCGATTTTTGTGGGGTGTCTCAGCTTGTCTCAGAGACTGCTGCTCTTAATGTTCTATTTCTGATTTTTTGGGGTATTGGATCTGAAGTCCAGTGTGCGTCCACTGCTGCTGCATATACATTTTAATGCTATCTGCTCATAGCACATTGAATATCCAAGGGGGATCTAAGCCAGTTTCTGTTGTATTCATTTAAAGAAACAGCGTTTTTACAATACAAATACCATTTCATTTTTGGCTGCTCAATTTACATCCAGGGGTTAATTAAGCGTTGTTTTTCTGCTGTGGTGACTCCAAGAAACCGTCTTTATCAATGCCAAAAATTAAAATTTTCCTGTACCATAATTCACAAGCGAAGGTTAATTACAATTTTTTCTCTTGTTGTGTAGGATAGAAAACACGCAATTGTAACACGCTACAAAGCTCGTAGTTTGTGGCTGCTCAATTCTTTTGCTCAATTTACATCCAGGGGTTAATTAAGCGTTGTTCTGCAGTTGTACTCAGTAAAAGAAACTTTGTTTTTTCACTGCCACAGAAGAAATTCTGTAGCATAATTCATATCCGAAGGTTAATTAAGCCTGTTTGTGCTTTTATATTCAGTAAAATACATAGAGTTTTTAAATGGCACATACAAGTCAATTTTTCCTGCCCATTTGTGAAGCGCAATTTATATCCAAGGGTTACCAAGCTTGTTACTGGGTTAATTTGGAGTCAAATACAGGGTGTGTATTTATCATATACAGATATCTTCATCAAACAGTGTCTGTACATTTTAGAACAAACAGTATGTCAGACAGAGAGGAAGGGAAGATCTCTCCTTAGGGAGAGCACCGAACGAACGGCTTGTAGAGTTTTTGTTTTGCCTTTTTGCCCTCTACTTAGCATCTGCATATCACAAGGCATTAGGGGAAAGGGGCTGAGAAGCCCACAGCGCCCTCTGTTGGTTGTAACAAATCCTCAATTTGCTTTTGACCCAACCGAGTCTTGAGAAAGCAAAAAGGATTTTTTAGCCAAGCCAGTATCTCTCATCTACAGACAATGCGGGTTTTGGGAAATTTTTGTCCCTCTTCAGTGCAGAAGTAGAGAAGATACTGGCTGGCTGTGTGGGAGGCATCGGGTAGCTCAGGAAGGGAAGATCTCTCCTTGGGGGAAAGAGCACCGAACGAACGGCTTGTAAGAGTTTTTGTTTTGCCTTTTCGCCCTCTACTTAGCATCTGCAAATCACAAGGCATTATGGGAAAGGGCTGAGAAGTCCACAGTGCCCTCTGTTGGTTGTAACAAATCCTCAATTTGCTTTTGACCCACCGAGTCTTGAGAAAGCAAAAAGGATTTTTTAGCCAGAGAGGTGGCAGGCTCTTCACCTGCGAGTGGCAGAGGCACAGACATTCCAGGCCCAGGTCGCAGCACAGCACGGGGACGTCGCAGCAGGGGTCCCCTGGGTGAGGCCACAACTGCCGCTGTAAATCTAGGGGCCCCGTGTGCTGACTAGCAACCGAAGGGTTCTTGTTTGGGTTTTGACTAGGTCATCCACTTCCTCCCCGATGACATCTGAAAAACCCCAGCCAAGAGTCGGTGGGAACGTCAGACACAACCCTTAGTTGGCATGGCCCGGGAGCGGGTCACGGCCCTCACCTGTCCTCAAACCCGCCTCTGTTCCATCCGGTTCCCTCAGCCAGAGACCTAATATGTGGTCTGGGCTCAGCGCCACTATATATAGAGGATGAACAATTTGAGGAGGGCAGTCAGCAGCTACTTGACAGCGAAGAAATGGGGCAATATCCCGTGCTTCTTGCAGTAGGCGGCAAAGTATAGATGTTGAGGAGTGGCATGGGAGGTCATGTTGTGACGGGTCAGCCTCTGCATACCAAGACCGTGATGAGGACAGCAGTGACGATGAAACACAAAAAAGATGATTATGTAGCGACCGCACTTGAGAGCCGGGTGAGGCAAGGGCTTCATCATCGTCAGGAAAAGAGGGCGTCAGCTTGCGCGTCATGCAGGGGCGCAGCCAGCAAGTGGGTCGTGTGGCCGTGAGTCAGCAGTATAGCACATTGAGGGCGGGAGCCAAGCGGCCATGGTAAAAAACCCGCTTCGCAGGTCCAAGAAATAGAGGCACAGGGGCTCAGCGAGGCAGCGGCGGTAAGTAGTCACTCAGTGCGGAGCGTTGGCGGTAAAAATCTGATACGGCGGTGTGGCAAATTCTTTGCTAAGACACCGGAGGAGCCGAATATGGGTATATGTAGAATCTGTGGGCAAAAAGTGAAGCGTGGCCAGGGAAAACTTGGCACCACGGCCCTATGTAACCCCAATCAGCGTTCACCCCCGGTGGCCTGGAAAAACATGGCTCAAGTGGGGGTCCATCCTGCCGCCGCAGCAACACAGCACGCGTCCTTGGGCAGCATGCCATTGCGCCAGTAAAGGGCTCCCCACCCTGCAAAATGGGAGCTTTTCTCTTTGACATCACCCCCCCGCCAGCGCTCCTGCTCCTCGCTTCAGGGTGCCAGCGTTCAGCGGGGCTTTTGCAAAGAGACAACAGTATGCTCCAACCACCCTAAGGTCAAACGACCGTACTCCTGTCCAATTTTTTTGGTGCGCAGTCCCTCCCTTTCCAATGGGGGACTCTGCACTGTTCAGAAACTAAGGGTTTGTGCCGAGCCGAGATGGAGATTCCAAGCCATAATTTTTTTTCCCAAAAAGGGCATACAGCATTTAAATAAATATTAGAACGAAGGGGGGGCATCCTTAGTATGGTTGTTCAAGGTGCACGGTAGCGCGGACGCTGGACTGTAACTACGGTCAGGGCCAGTACATGTCCTTTAGGCCCACGGGGTGAATGTGCTTCGGCCAGGCACCCCAAAAACTTGGACAGGAACGCGCTTTTCTCCCCCCCTTGTCAAACTGCGGCTCCTGCGCCAATTCCGCCCTCCTCCCCACCACCACCCCCATCCACCCCCCCCCACAAGTCTGCCCATCATACCACATGTTAGGGCACAGCGGGTCACGCAGTTCTACCCCGGCTTCCCTGGGCAAAAAAAAGCACACGGGGAAGGAACTGCTCCGCGTCATGCAGCAAAAAGATCGATTTTTGGGCTTTCCCCCACCAACGCAAATGGGAACCAGGGGTGACGGACAAGGGAGGAAAAGGGTGTCCGCGGGGCCCCGAGAAGGATTTCCGCGCCCTGCATGGCGCATTGTTCAATCGGTTGGAAAAAGGGTTTCCCGAAGTTTCTACGATCTTTAGAAGATTCGAAAATGGCCAAAATTGTGCAGCCTTCATCCCTTCCACAAACCAGGAACACCCCCTCGATTGCAGGGCAGAATGGCCTCCCCCCAACACACCCTGATAGCGATGTTTCCACCTTGGAAATTCCAGCCGCCATGTTGACCGACTTTATGAAAAAAAGGCCATTAACGATTTTTTTTTATGATCCAGGGGACAGGAGTACTCCCCCGTGTAACTTTTTGCAGCCCTGGGGCCCCATGCTGCACCTGCCTTTGTTGAGGCCATTCAGGAGGCCATTATTTGTCAGTCGCCGGGCTACGGGATATAACGTCATTCCCCCTGCTTCATGTCCTGGAATGTGTGAAAAATCTTCTGGGGAGGGGACTGGGGAAGTGGCGCTACATCCGCGGCCACAAGTCCTGGGGACTTGAAATGGAGGAGGAGGAGGAGGCATTGGAGCAGAAGCATTGTCTGGGGGAAATGAGTGGATTTTTTTACCCAGGGACAAAGAGGAGGAGCAGGACAGCTGGAGGAGATAATGGGGAAAGAGGAAAACAGGGAGTGACCCGCAAACACCGTGGGAGATTTCGTGGGGATGGAAAGGGGGCCCCCCCGGGGTCACTTGTGCAGATGGGCCCGCAGCATGCTGATTTCCTGCAGTGACGCCGAATAGTCAGCATCCGGGGAGGGATGACTTCTGGCTTCCACCCTATTGGGCCCCCGCTACCCGGCCAAAAGGGAGCCTTTTTTTCCCGCTATTGAGAGGGGGACAAACCAAATACAAGGAAACCCCTGTAGTCAGTTGCCCGCCTATGTCGGCATCTCCCCCCCTCTTACAGGTCTACCGGGGGTTCTTCAGCTCACGACTTAAAAGCCGCGGGTGCGGGGGGGAAGGGGGGGGGGGGACAGACCACTCCATCACCAACCTAAATTGGAGTCACTGAGAGCACTTCCTTCACCCCCTATGAGGGGGCGTTGCCAGCGCACGGACCTGGACAGACCCCGAACCAACAGGTGGGGGCCTACTTGGACAGCACTCTGCCCCCCCAGTTAGAAGTCCGTGGGTATGGGCGCCCAAAATGGGATGTTGGGCCGCAACTTGCCCATTTGCAGTGGAGAAGCTGTTCCCCCCGGCCATATGTGGCATCAAAGCGGGGGTTCAGTACGGCGGGGGCCACGTTTCCCCAAGAGAACCCCTTGTCCAGGGGCATGTGGAACGACTGACCTTTGTCAAGATGAACAGGGATGGATCGGCCAGGATTTCCACACACCAATGCCTTAGGCGTCAACTACATCAGCCAGACGCCTCACCCAAAATGGGAAATGGTTTGGGGGTTAAAATACCTGCCTCGCCACTATTTTGATGCCGCCACCCCCCCTGAGCCACAAATCTGCTGCCATTTCCCATCTCCACCAAAAAAATCTTTTCCAGGGACTGGTATTGCCACCCACCCCACACGTGTCATTGTGCCACCTGACCTCATGCTGCTGCGTGGCTGCTGACATGACCTCCACACTGT